>JAKTXG010000023.1:0-158452 GCA_030561385.1 Suhomyces bribrorum | reverse complement strand
CATCTCAAGTAACTCCTTAGAGGACGAACAGTCCTACCCTACCTAGTTGCTGCTACCAGGAGGACGAGTCTAGACGACATCGAGGTGGCAAACACCGCTGACGATATCAACGTCATCATGAGTCCCCACACGAAAACCGCCATCTTGTCGGTATACGACAAAACTGGCTTGTTAGACTTGGCCAAGGGCTTGGTGGCCGCCAATGTCCGGATCTTGGCCTCGGGAGGGACCGCCAAATTGGTCCGTGGCGCCGGCTTCCCGGTGGAAGATGTTTCTGCCATCACCAAGGCGCCCGAGATGTTGGGTGGTAGAGTCAAGACCTTGCACCCTGCTGTCCATGGTGGTATTTTGGCCCGGGATTTGGAGAGCGACGAACAGGATTTGGCGGCTCAGGGCATTGAGAAGGTTGATTACGTCGTTTGTAACTTGTACCCTTTCAAGGAGACCGTGTCCAAGATCGCCGTCACCATCGACGAAGCAGTGGAAGAAATCGATATTGGAGGTGTCACTTTGTTGAGAGCTGCTGCTAAGAACCATGCTAGAGTGACCATTTTGTCTGATCCTAAAGATTACGCTGGCTTTTTGGAAGAATTAAAAACTGGCGAAATCTCCGCTGACGCAAGAAACAGATATGCTTTGAAGGCCTTCGAACATACCGCCGATTACGACGTGGCCATCTCCGATTTCTTTAGAAAGCAATACTCGGAAAACGTGTCTCAATTGCCTTTGAGATACGGTGCCAACCCTCACCAAAAACCGGCTCAAGCATTTGTTTCCCAAGGAGAATTGCCTTTCAAGGTCTTGAATGGTTCCCCTGGTTACATCAACTTGTTGGATGCTTTGAACTCCTGGCCTTTGGTCAAGGAATTATCCGCTTCCTTAAACTTGCCAGCTGCTGCTTCTTTCAAGCACGTTTCTCCAGCTGGTGCTGCCGTTGGCTTACCATTATCTGACGTCGAAAAGAAGATCTACTTTGTTGAAGATATCGAAAACTTGTCTCCTTTGGCCAATGCGTACGCTAGAGCCAGAGGTGCCGATAGAATGTCTTCCTTTGGTGACTTCATCGCCTTATCTAACATTGTTGATTTGCCAACTGCCCAGATCATTTCCAAAGAAGTTTCTGATGGTGTGATTGCCCCAGGTTACTCCAAGGAAGCCTTGGACATCTTACAAAAGAAGAAGGGTGGAAAGTACTGTATCTTACAAATCGATCCAAACTATACCCCAGAAAACTCCGAATCAAGACAAGTGTACGGTATAACCTTACAACAAAAGCGTAATGATGCCATTATTAAGGGTACCTCCTTCAAGGAAATTGTTTCCAAAAACAAACAATTGACCGAACAAGGTACCATTGATTTGACTGTTGCTACCATTGCATTGAAATATACCCAATCTAACTCGGTATGTTACGCCAAAAACGGTATGGTGATTGGTTTAGGAGCTGGTCAACAATCCCGTATTCACTGTACTAGATTGGCTGGTGACAAGGCCGACAACTGGTGGTTCAGACAGCACCCAAGAGTTTTGGGTTTCAAATGGGCCAAGGGTGTCAAGAGACCAGAAAAGTCCAATGCCATCGATTTGTTCGTGACTGGACAAATTCCAACCACTGAACCAGAAAAGACCGAATATGAATCCAAATTTGCTGAGTTACCAGAACCTTTCACTCAAAAGGAAAGAGAAGAATGGTTGGCCAAGTTGAACAACGTTGCCTTGTCATCTGACGCTTTCTTCCCATTCCCTGACAATGTGTACAGAGCCGTCAGATCTGGTGTCAAGTTCATTGCTGCCCCATCTGGATCCGTCATGGATAAGGCTGTTTTTGGTGCCGCCGACTCCTTTGATGTTGTTTACGTTGAAAACCCTATTCGTTTGTTCCATCATTAGGAGCCAAATGGAATCGTTGAATTTGAAATCTTCGATAGCAGAACCAGCTGAATTGGTTACAGACAAAGACGTAGATCGTGCGAAAAATGAAACATATTTTTCGGTTGTCTGAGTACTCAACTTTCAAGTTAATAGAGATAGTCATATTTATTGTTCAAATATATAATGTTGAGATTGAACAAATAAGCCACTGTAGTAATGTTTGAGACCTACTATTGGGTAGTATTGTTTTTCAAATTGTCTAATAACTTTAAACTAAGGAATAACCAAAATTGAATTGGAGTTCAATTAAGTTATTTCCACAAGTTGCTTTTCTATTTGCTTTTATATTGAAGCATAATGGAAGAATGGTCTAAAGCAATTAAGCTAAGGGGCGTTTAAAGAATTTTTCTGGTGTTTATGTCCCAGTCCTCCACTAAAAATCACGTAATTTGTTAATTTGTTAGAAGAGTTTAACAAGAAACTTTCTCTTAGTAGATTCTATTACTTGATAATTATTAGTCAAAGAAGAATAAATTGGTATATATTAAATCTGTCAAATCATGTAGATTCTGCTTGAAAAAGAGCTTACATCTAAGAATGGTCTAAGAATAGTTTCTCGTTCTAGTGCTTTCAAATTATCGTTCAAGTAAATTGTATCAAGATACAATCTTAATTGTATAGAATGACTATATTGATTTTATGATCCTTTTCAGGTAAATTATATCAACATACAATTGTTTAGAATGACTATACTAATTTTATGATCGTTTTCAAAATTCAAACCTCACATATATGGTTTACAACAGAACCAAAATGTCGAGAGAGACAGTGGACTGAATCCATTGTGTGAATAATACTATGAATTGATCGTCTCCACTAGAAATTTCACGCCGATTCACCAGAAATATTCTGATACCAGTCGTAATATTTCTCATTCGTGGTCTATCAACGAAACACTACCAGCGGTGATTTAATAATTAATTTTTGCTCAAATCTACAATTTTTGTTTTTTGCATCCACCTTTTAACTCCAACATATTTTTGAACTAGATTTACGTGTTGTTTTATAATTTCCATTCGCTCTTCTATTTAGAATGATCTTTTTGATTTTTTGGTGCTAAGAAGCCATTGATTCATGAATGACAAATATCTTAAGTACAATCAGTGGCTATTTTGGTTAGCCCCAACTATTTGTGGCTCTTTTAGTCAGCATCAAATGGGGTATGCTAGCTTACGGGGCACTATAAGTCAAAATCCCTCTCTTATCAAAAGAATTAAAGTTGAAAATGCCCAATTTAACTACAATTCACATTCACCAAGTAGTTTGGCGAATAGTTAGCACCAGCCGCACGAGTCTCGCCAGCAGTCTCGCTGCCAGTCTTTTTTACTGCAAGCCACCAAAATCTACCGCGAGAAGTTCCCACCAGTTACTACCAGATTTACCGAGCCCTCCGCTAGAGCTACCAGGCCCCACCGCCAAAACTTGTACCAGTCGCACCAACTACTGTCACTACAACAGGATCTAACACTGACATTACCCCCAGCATTCCAGGCACCCAACCACCTAAAACCCCAAACAACCACCTCCCCACTACCCCACCGCCCCCAAGATATCGTCAGCCCCGCCAGTTGCTACCCCCCATGCTCCTAGCGTCTCCCAGCTGCCCAGCTCTCTTCCAGGTCTCTCCCCAGTGAGGCTCTCTCGCTAGGCAGATTGTTCTGCCTGTAGTTTGTGTAACTTTGTAACAAACACGTCAATAATCTCGAAACTCACTAACTATTTTCCAGTTTCTTCAGTGTGATATATTTGGCAAGAAGTCCCTGGTTTAGTTAATCTACAAGATGGGCTCTGAGTATACGTACGACGAAGAGGGCGACACGTGGCCATTCTTTTTGTTGGCGGTGTTGGCGTTTGTGTTGGTGCCAGTCACCGTCAAGTACTTACACACCTTGATCAAGTCGTCGGATCCAAACAAGGAAAATGCCACCATTCCTGGCGCCATCGTCACCGAGGTGCAGGTGGAGAACCAAAAACAAATTGAGTCGTTCAAAGCCGCCAGAAAATCCTCCAAAGTGTTGAATTGGACGCTTGTGATCATCGTGGTGGGATGGGCTCTTTTTGCCTATGTTACGATCAATTTCACCAAGGAAGCAGATTTACAAGGGACTTTTGATCCCTACGCCATTTTGGACGTGTCTGCTTTTGCCAGCGAGAAAGAAATCAAGTCTAGGTATAGAAAGTTATCGCTTAAGTTCCACCCAGATAAAGTGGCCAAGGACTTGACTGAAGAGGCTAAACAAGAGTTAGAAACCGCCTTTATCAAGATCAACTTGGCCTACAAGTCCTTGACCGATGAGGTCACCAGAAACAACTTCTTAAAGTATGGCCACCCCGATGGTCCCCAAGATGTTTCTCATGGTATTGCCTTGCCCAAGTTCTTGGTTGAAGGCAAATATTCTGCGTTGATGATTGTTGTCTACTTCTTGTTGATCGGGGTTTTGTTGCCCTCGCTCGTGGGTTTATGGTGGAACAACGTCAAGACCTATACCAAAAAGGGTTTACACGTGGAAACCGCCGGCATTTTCACCCGTAGATTGACCAACAGAGATCCCACCAAGGTCTACACCGTGTATGATTTATTGGACTGGATCTGCTTGAGTTACGAAATCAGAACAACCTTCAAGCATTTGGATTACAACAGGGTCAGAGACTTGATCTCAAAGCACATGAATAGAAACTTTGACTACGCAAAACTGAACCCTAAGTTGGAAGCTGATAAGGTCAAGCTCGTTGCCATGTTGCCAAAGTTGATCCAGGGCTTATCGGATATTGCCTCGGTCTTCAGACAGGCCGACATTGTTCTAGCAGCTGCTGATTTGCAAAAATCTATTGTGCAAGCTGTTCCTCCTGAAGGAAAACACCAAGAATTGTTGCAATTGCCATACGTTGACAAAAGTGCAGTGAAAAAGTCGTCAGTTAAAAAATTAGGTAAGCTTTTTGCCATTTCCAAGAAAGAAGCTGGTGAAGCTTTAGGAATTAAAGATGACAAGAAATTGGACGAGGCCCTTAAAATTGCTGCTAATATTCCATCGTTAAGAATCATTGACTCTGAATTCAAAGTTCCAGGTGAAACTATTGTACCTCCCATGTCTAGTGCCCACATTTCATTGAAATTTTTGGTGAAATCTCCCAGACTTAAGTCGTGTCCAGAAATTGAAGATGAAAGATTGGTTGATGAAGAGACAATGGAATATTTGAAAAACCCAACTATTTCCAACGATTCTCAACCAGTTCTTCCGTATAGTTATTCTCCATACTTCCCCACCAAATTCCGTAATGGTTGGACCGCGGTTTTATTGTCGCAGAATGATGGTAAGATTGTTGAAGGAACCACCACTTTCCCATTAGAAAGAATCGATTTGTCCAACTTGAACTTGGACCAAGATACTTGGGTAAAGGGTAAAGATGTTGTCATTTCGTCATTCAAAATCGGGTTGGGAGTGCCTGCTCCTCAGCAGGAAGGTACTTACCATTTCAGACTCATCTTGAAAAACAATGCTTATTTTGGAAGTGACGTAGATATTCCTGTTGAATTGGTAGTCAAGTCGCCACCAGTGAAATTGAGTTTGAAGAAGAAGGAAGTCGATTCTGATGACGACGAAAGTGATATTTCCGACCCTGAAGAAGATACTTTAGCCGGTGCCTTGGCTGCCTTGAGAGGACAACAAACTCAACCTAGCAAGGAAGAGGAAGAGGCCGAGGTCAGTGATGATGAAAGTGTCTTTACCGACATAAACACCGACACAGAAGACGAAGGTGACAATTAGACTGTATACTAACTGAACCACATGGTTCGATACATAGCAAGTCGACAAGGATACCGAAGTATGCCAAGTCAATATAAAAGAGAGTTTGATTCAGTGTAGATTTAATCAAATGTGACAATAGGTGATCCCTTATAACCATTGTCTCCAGACATTGGCCATATCGAGAGTTAAGATGGCCAATGATCAGTCTTGTTATAAATAAATAAAAAAAAAAAAAGGTATTCTAACGAACTCGAATGGAATATGAAATATCATATATAGTAAAAAGAAAAACATGAAGCGAAAACTTAACCCGTTACGAGGAATCTTTACAATGATCTCTTGTCTTATAAATCTAATTAATCTTATGACTTTTGTAATGTCGAGGTTTTCATAGTAGGTGATTTATTTCATATATTTTTGAACTTATAATACTTGTGATTTCAATGAACTTTTTATATGATTTTACTTATTACATTTCTTTATATATTGTAGTTTTATAATAGTATATCTATAATACTTGATACTATAAATAAAAAGAATATCTTATGTAGGTCTTGAATAATACTGCTGGCTATCTTCAGTGATACTCCACTTTTTGCTATTTCACTGATGATCATACCTTCAAGGACAAAATCACAGCATTGGGGTTTTCTAAGCCTTGAGCTTTATAGTAGTCGGGAACCGTTGCTCCCACTTGGAACCCCTTCTTTTCATACCATTGGATCACTTTGTCTTGGTTTGCTGGAGTATGCAAAATAATTTCATGTACAAATCTCTTTTTCGTTTCTTCAATCACATAATCCAAGAGCTTTGATCCGATTCCAAGGCTTCTGTAAGCCTCCAAAACAGCAAAACTGTCGATATACACGGCATTAGGGATCTGGTCTTTGATTTGAGCCAGCTGTGTTCCCTCGTAGCTGGAGGCGGTGGCTGCTGTGTTGAATGGTCTGGCTTTTATGGCTCCAACTGGAAGCTCAGAGTAGAAACCAAGCTTGACAATTTGGTCAGACGCAAGAGCATCTTTGTACCATTGTTGCGAGTAAGAAGTGGGCAAGCTCACCTCATTGATCTTTTCGAGGAGCCCAAGGTTGTTGACGGTAAGGTCGTCAAGGGAAATGATGTCTCTACCCATTAAAGGATTAGTGGTGAAGGAAGAAAAGTTTTGGAGTGGATGTCACGTGACGCAACGGCGCCCAAACTACCACCATATGGAACAGCAATGGCATGTAAAAGAGAGATAGGAGGATGGGTGCAATTGTCCTGGGGAACTGAGTTGGTGAGATTCTGGTTTATGTCCTCAAAGTAAGTTGCACAGCGTGGTCCATTGAAAAATCGTGTGGGTGATTGAAGCGTAGCAAAAAGAAGTGAAGAAATCCGTTTTGAGATAATGGAAGTGGTCTGGCTCAGAGCCTTGTGGCAGTCGTACCTGTTGAATACCAGAGAAAACCGACTTCCATATCGCTAGTTAGTGTAATAAGTGGAATTGATGAAAATTCGCAGCCACTATTTTTAATGATCACAGGATCAATATATGTCAGAGAGGGGCAAACAAAGTCGATGACAGAAAAGAGTTTCTTTTGCAATTTTGGAGGTCAGTGCGAGTGGCTTAGTACAGTATCATCCAGCTATCCTAGCTCACCCAGAACCCGGGCCACAACCCCAAAATGGGTACAATCCATCAGCAGATGATTTTTGTTGGACACCTGCACATGTAGCAACGGCTGTGCACGTGATGTCGGGGTACTAAAGCTAGAGCTTGTGACACCAGTTGGACTGACCAAAGATGTTACTTACCATTCTTATAGTGGTGTTCATTGTGTACTTGTTCCGCAACACATTCTCGGGAGTGTCGGTGTTCAATCCGTTTTCGGAAGTGGCTCCCAAGGAAGAACCGATTGTGGAGGGAAAATTCACACCCACCACGTTGAAAAAGTACAATGGTACTGAAGATCCGAAGATATTCATAGCTGTGAGAAACATAGTGTATAATGTGACCCAAGGAGGCTCGTTCTATGGTCCAGGCGGGCCCTATGCTAATTTTGCTGGCAGAGACGCTTCACGGGGGTTGGCCAAGAACTCGTTTGAAGCTGAGCTCTTGACACCTATTGACCAGCCCATTGATGATTTAAAGGACTTGACCCCAGCAGAAATTGAATCTTTGGACGGTTGGGAAGAGCATTTCGAGATGAAGTACCCGGTGGTGGGCTCTTTGCACGAGAACGGGTCGATAAATGACGAAAAGTCTCAGTAGATGCTGTGGAGGGGATGGCTGCCATTTATCTGCCATTTATCTGCCATTTAGGCTGCCAACTGTGCCAATGGCGCTAACTCATGGCCAAACAAACCCCAGGGGCCCCGTTTCATCTGGTGTCATTAGCATTCACATGCCTTGTTGTGGCAAAGCCATCGTATTTAGTAATTTGATCATGATGATGCCAGACTTGTAGTAGTGATGTAGTAATGTACGGAGTTGTAGCCAATGTGGATGGGCGCAAGGTCAGCGTATAAGGCTGCTGGGGGACTAGTAAGACTTCAACCTCGAACATGGCCTAGATTGGAGTTTGTGAGCCACGTTTTTCAGGCTAGGCACTGTGGAAGAGGCAGGATTTACCATTTGATGCTTTGGTTATTTTGCTGCTTTGGTCTTTTTGCTGCTTCTTGGTCACTTAGACAGCCTTTTGGCCTTTATGGCTGCCTTTCACTTTATCGTTGCTTTGGCCCTTCGGCTACTTTTGTCCTTTGGTGCGCCACCTTTATCGTCTACATCTACTTTGGCTGCCATTGATCTTCTACTTCACCACTAGCTGGCTAGTCACGTCTTGTTAACTTTGCATCGACAATTACTTCACTTGGTGGATTTAATTAAAACTACAAAACATGGTTTGATGAAACAAGCCGTGATAATGTTTGAAGGCTCTTTGGTTTCAGTGGAGACACGATGTTCTGAATTATGAGCAAATGCCAATGAATTCTTATTCTTATTGGTTAAGCGTTGACCACTTCAACAACAGCAGTCATTTTGCGGTGGTAATAAGCGCTGATGTTTGATACAGAGAAAGCGGAGCCACGTCGGTCCAACTGGCACCATGACTGGTACCACACTACAGGTATTGCTGCGTTGGTGATGGTGCTCGTGCTGGTGCTCGTGCTGGTGCTGGTGGCCCTTGATTGTGTGTGCCTAATTGTGTGCCTAATTGCGCTAAGTGTTCGCACCCAAAGGCTCCTGCCTTTGGCTAATGGAAAGTTCGCACGAACTGGTTGAATATTTTTATTGAGAAATCATCGAAACTTCGAAACTTCGAAACCATCACCTCCCAATTACCATGAGCTACAGAGGCCGAGGCCGAGGCGGCGGTTACCACAACAACAACCAATACAACCGTAACAACTTCAGCCAGCAGGCTGTGGACGACTTTGTCAATCAGAACTCGGTGGGAGTGGAAATACTCGGATGGAATGGAGCTAGTGCCGAAGAGTGTATCAACTTCATCTCCAGAAAGTGCAGGATAGCCGTGACCAATTACAGCGTGGACGGTGCCACCGGGATCCTTAAGGGCTACGTTAAGTCCATGAACCAGGCAAATGACCTTCTTGGGTGGTCTGGCGTCAAGTTTGCTGGACAATCGTTACGGATCACCAAATCTGCTTCTGCAGACTCCTTTTCCGATAAAATGGGTGTCAATAACACCAACACCGGCAATGCCATAGAACAGTTGTCGCAGTTCCTCAAGTCCAGGTACCAGCCCGATATCAAAATGTTAAACCTTAGTTCCGTCAAGCAAGATCCCAGTGTCAATGCAGGAGGTTTTTTCAATTCCAACTCCACTTCTTCCAAATTCTTCCCGGCTTTGATGAAGGTGGCCAAGGAACTCAAGTTGGACGTGGTCAGCGTCGACTTGAGCGCCAACGAGCTTCTTGATTTGTCTACTGTAACCACCTTAGCCCAAACATTTCCCACCTTGCAAAACCTTTCCTTGGTAAACAACAAAATTTCTCGTGTCAAGAGCTTTGAAATCTGGAAAAACAAGTTCAATTTCCTCCGTGAGCTTGTTTTGGTGGGTAACCCCATCGTCGATGCCAACAATGTGGGTGTGTCCACCATCAACATTGATTTGATGAAGATTTTCCCCCGCTTAGTAGTATTAAATGGCGAGGTCGTTAGAAATGAACAAGCTTTGAAAATAAACTTGACTTTCCCATTCGACACTCCCAAATCGATGTTTTTTGCCGATGAGGAAATCCAAAACATGGCCACCAATTTCATCTCCAATTATCTTAAATTATGGGACTCCAATCGATCAGATCTCATGATTCTTTATCAAAACGAATCCCAGTTTTCAATGCAAGTGGACTCTGCCCATCCCCATTTAATAGAAACAAACACAAACACTTCCTATGGTACTGACTTTGGTTATTACATTCCCGTTTCCCGAAATTTGACAAGAGTCAGCTCGGCTAAAGTGAGAGCTTCAAGAGTGGCAGTGGGCCAAGAAGCCATATTTAAATTATTTTCGCAGTTGCCCAAAACTCGTCATGATATAATGGTGAAACCTGAACTTTTCAGTGTGGAAAGTTATCGGTTTCCTCAATTGGGTGGTATAATGATCGTTGTTCATGGTTCATTTGACGAGCTTGCACAACCAGATAATTTGGATGCTATAAATTCCAATAATGGACCAAGAGGAAGATTCAATAATAATAAAAAGAAGATTCCTCTTTCAAAAAAATCGTTTGATAGAACGTTTGTGGTTATCCCTGGTCCTAATGGTAGCATGATTGTTGCCAGTGATTTGTTATCGGTGAGAAACTATTCTGGTATTGACGCTTGGAATACTACGGCTAGAGATGGGGCTCCATCAAGTGTTCCTACTCCTACTGGAACTCCTGCTCCAACAGGTGTACCAGGAGCTCCAACCCCAACTGCAGCCGATCTTCCACCTGAGGTCAAAGCCAATTTTAATCAAACTCAACAAGAACTTTTGGTGAGGATTCTTTTGGAGACTAAATTGAATTTGCAATATGGAATAATGCTCTGTGAACAAAGTAACTGGGATTATCAGCAATGTACTATAAATTTTAAGAATTCGGTGGCCGGTCTTCCCAGAGAGGCATACGTATGACGAACAGAGCTGTCCCCAAGCTTATCCAGTCAAGATTGGCCGTCATGCTTGCCAGTCCAAACCTACAATGAGAACATGTATTTGAATCGAGCTGTCGACAGATTCATCTGGCCCATAATAGCGATGGGTTAAATAGACACTAATAGTATAAAAGAGTTAATAAGTGTGGCCCGTAGATACTGTAGGAAATGGTGATGACAAAAATTCTAAACTATTAGGTTCTTTGTTGAATAGGTTATTAATGACATGTATTGACATTTCACTTTATCAGTTTTTTTCAATTTTTTTACATTTATTGTAAGTTTTGATATTTTTTAATACCCACAATGTTTTAATTTCTTTATTCACTACTTTAGATGTAACACAGAGAATAAATCGTTAACCATTCTCAATAAGATTTAATCCCTAATAAACAGGAAAGTTTATGTCTTAGTATATGTTTTAGTTTAGTATATGTTTCAGCTTTTGTACTAATTTTTTGTTTTAATTTTTTTTTGGAGGGTTCCTGCAAAGTCGAAGATTCTTCTTCACTTTTCCCCTACCCAAAGTCTATCCAGGTTTGGTCCTATGACACGTGAATATAATACCCACTCATCTTGCTGAAGTCCAATCTACCGAAAAGAATCGGGTCCCCCCCGCGGTGTTCTCTCGCTACCCTATGGGCATTTTCGCGCTAAAATGTCAACCCTCCCCGACGTGTTCTCGCTATTTCAGTGAAACACTACCACCATTTTAGCGACAAACGTTCCATCCTCGCGGTGTATTCTCGCTAGCTTGGAGACCTTACTACCGCGATTCTCGCGATAAAAACTCAACCCTCGTGCTACGAGTCTATACCCATCGACAGTTTAACCCCAAAGTCTCCAACAGACAATCCACTAGTGTCTCCAACAGACGCTACCACACCACTGTCGCCGGACCACATTGAAACTGTCCATCTCACTACAAAATCCCGCCCAAAAACCGCCCCAAAATCATCCAAAACCAATCAAATTCACCTCCAAGATAGCCGACCATGGGCTACAACATTGCAATGGTCACCGACTTCTTCTACCCCCAGTCCGGAGGGGTGGAGTTCCATGTACATCATCTTTCCCAGAAGCTAATTGACCTTGGCCATAATGTGGTTATCATTACTCACGACTATGGTACCCGGAGCGGCGTCAGGACCCTTACCAATGGACTTAAAGTATACTACATTCCGTACGTGGCGGTTTTCCGGAGCTCCACGTTCCCGTCGTTGTTTCTGGCGCTTCCTATTCTTCGAAATATATACATTAGAGAACAAATCAATATAGTTCATGGCCATGGGTCTTACTCCAACATCTGCCATGAGGCCATTCTTCATGCCCGGACCATGGGACTTAAGACTGTGTTCACCGACCACTCGCTCTTTGGATTTGCTGGCTTATTGACCATCATTGGCAACAAGATCTTGAAGTTCACTCTTAGTGATACCAATCATATCATCTGTGTGTCCCACACTTGCAAAGAAAACACGGTTTTGAGAGCCACCATTGACCCCTTGAATGTGCTGGTCATCCCCAACGCTGTGATTTCCAAGGACTTCTACCCGCTACAAGAACCTCGTCAATTAAAGTCTCGTAAGAACATCACTATCGTGGTGATTTCCCGCTTGTTTCCCAACAAAGGGGCTGATCTACTTACGGCAGTGATTCCTCGGATCTGTCTCCAAAATCCTGATGTCAACTTCCTTGTGGCTGGAGATGGGCCCAAGTTCCTCGACTTGGAACAGATGCGTGAAAAGTACTTCCTCCAGGAGAGGGTTACTCTCATGGGATCCGTCAGACACGAGGATGTGCGAAATGTAATGGTAAAGGGTGATATTTATTTGCATCCGTCTGTCACAGAGGCCTTCGGAACCGTTATTGTGGAAGCGGCTTCTTGTGGCTTGTATGTGGTTACTACCAGAGTTGGGGGGATTCCAGAGGTGCTACCCAGCCACATGACCACCTTTGCAGAACCAGAAGAAGATTCCTTGGTTGAGGCTGCCAATAAGGCCATCAAATTGATGGAATCAGGCCAAATCGATACTTCAAACTTCCATGCTGAAGTGGCAAAGATGTACAGTTGGGAAAATGTGGCCAAGCGCACAGAAAATGTATACAATTCGTTGTACTCCACCCCAGACGAGTCCTTATTGATACGACTTCAAAAGTACTATTGCTGTGGTTTGGTTGCTGGTAAGTTTTTTGTGTTGAATGTAATTATTGATATATTTATTTTGAAAATTTTGGACTGGTTCATGCCGGCTGAAAATATCGACTTGGCTACCAAGTGGCCAAAGAAGTCCGTTGAACAAGAACCGTCGAACCATGAGATTAATATAGTGGTGACAAGTGCAGACTCTACATAAGCCCCATCCAGACTCAAGAGGTCATATCCAACATAGCATTTTATTAATATAATTATACTCATCAGAGTAAGTAAACCTAACTATGTAAACTCTTATGGTTGAGTCATGTTCTTCTTGAAGAAAGGAAAATAAAATAGATGAACTTGCATTCTATAACGATACTTTCACCAAAACTTAACTTCAATTTTATATAAGACAAAAATATATCAGATCGTCTAGTGTATGATTATCAGAAAACTCGTTAATAAAACAGAACCTGAAGTACCAGCTGAAACTAATTTTGTATTACTTTTATACACAGCTCCATGCCCATAAATGAACGAACCTTTAATATAGTCGTCAATCAGCAACTTGTCCTGTTGCCTAAACATATTAAATACATTGCTTGGTAATTTGATTTGCAAGCTCGTAGTAATTCAACGTTTGCTCATTTAACCTGGAAGCAACGTATTTTTGCCTTGCTGCTCTTGGAACCCAATCATTAGATAAATTTACCTTGATAGGCTTCATTTCAAGGGCTAAGTTCCTCAAAAGTTTGCCTGTATAGATCAAATCATGGTTGGGCTCTGGGTCCTTATACTGGGGCAACTGTTGTTGGAGCCATAGGTAATCTTGACAAGCCTCTAGTTCTTTAAAGCCATGCTGCACCATCTTTCGCAAAACCATAATTTCCTCGATTAATGCTAACTTATTGCTGGCCTGTTGTTCTGACTGTAGATCGTCGAATTTACCTAGTAGATCTCCGTTTTCAAAGATTTGACTGGACTTGACGAGACCTTGAATTTCTGCTTCTAAGTCAACGTTCTTCAACATCAACTCTTCTATTCGCCGCTTGCTTTCCTGGTGCTCCAATTGAGTCTGCTCCAATTCTTGCTTGACTTCTTCCAATTGATGTTTGTGCTTCTGACTAAGTGACCTCATATTACCTTCTAAATGCTCTATATTCAAGTGGAACTCATCTAACATCCTGTCTTTCTCAAGCATGGACTGCGTCATTTCGAGGAATTTGGTTTTCATCTGAATCAATTCATCACCAGTATTTTCTGAGTCGCCACGATCTTTAGCTTCTGGTACACGTATAGAAGAAGAAGAATTAGCTGCCGCTGCTTGATATATCGAAATAATTGAGGTTTCTGGCACTTTCTCCACCGATTCCCCAAGTATATTATTGAATAATTTATCCAAATTTATGCTGGTTTCGGTAATCTTTGCGAGGTAAGAGTTGAGCTCAGAAATAGGTTCCGTAGACATCTCCAATAATAACTGAACCGTGCCTTTCATTGCTATGAATAACGGCTTTAGACCATTTAAACTTGCAGTTCTCAGGCTGGATAATAAACTGTCTGCTTTTGATCCAGATCCATCAAGGTTTCGGGAAAAATTAACAAGGGCTGTATAAATGGGACTATCAACATCAGCTGTCATTTTCAAGCTACTGATGATGTTTTCACAGGTATCACAAGTGAATTTGATTGATTCCAAAGTAAATTTGAACAAATGAGATCCAAAAAGATCAAGCTGATCAATGACTAGATCGATAGAGATAGGATTGAATTCCAGATTAAGCTCTTTTAATGAATCCAGAGTTGAGATCATAGAAGAATGAAGGTCTGACATGAATTTTTGTAGCTCTTCTATATTAGTATCGTAATTATATTCCCATATCAGCTCCAATTGATCGAGATAATTAGTGACGATGTAGTTGCAATAGCCAATATATTCTTTGTTATCGGCACCAACAAACTCGCTCAAATTTTCCAACACAGTTTGAATTACTCTGCCGTACATTAGGTTGGTTTTAATAAGAAATAAAGCTTCTAGTTGGGGTGCCAATGGGTTGTTTGTATCGATCATCACTTTCAACTTTTCTTTCATTACTTCTGCTTTCAGCTCAGCAAATCTGCTCGAAATGGATGCAGAAAGACTGGTTGCTTTCATGTTTTTGATTTGAAGTTGGTACGTTTCGATTTCTTGGATTAATTGGGCTCTTTCATCAGACTCTATTTCTTGACCTAACCTTGCAAATTGACCGGAATTCGAGGCATTACCTTTAAGCCTAGAAGACAAGTAGCTATTTTTCTTCTCGAGGTCCTTAATAAGAGTTTGGTCCTTTCGAATGACTTCCAGGAGATGTTTCATTTGTGATCTCAAATCATTTTCTACTAAGGTCTGATTTTCCTCCAAGCTACGGTCCAATTCATGTAGCTCAGTAAGTTCATCGACGGAGCTCTGAAGTTGGTTGACCTTTTGAAGGAGTCGCTCATTTTCTAGATTAAGATGCTCAATCACCGTCTCCAGAGAAAGGGCTGATTCGAGCTGGATCTGGAGTGACAAAATAGTTTCCTCGGCCAACCTGAGCTTTTCAACAATCTCTGAGTAGTTGGAAACCACCAGGTCACTATGATTTATCTGGCTGGTCAATTTAGATATCTGATCCTGCAAATCAAGTTCAGATTGGGCACTCAATTTTTCAAGATTGACTAAAGCATGTTCAAGTTGTTTATTTCGCAGTAAGATGATTTGAATATCGGCATCTGAGTCCGAGTACTGGGCCTTGATTTCATTTTCAATTTGTTTATTCAATTCCGTCTCTTCCAAAATAAGTTGATAATCTGTTTTTAGTTCGTCATATTTGAGCTGTAACAGGTTCAATTCGGCAGTGACCGAGTTTTTCGACTCAACAAGAAACTCGTTATCGATGGTGACCATTTCGACCTGGTCCTCGAGCTGGTTATTGCGTTTGATATGTTGTTCTAGAGCTAGCTTCTGATTTTTGATGTCGTTAGTGGTGATTTGGAGCTTTGCCTGGAGCTTTTCGATGATTTTATGAAGTGTGGACGGCGAATGAGGACCGTGGTCACTGGAAATCGAGGTGGGAGTCTTGTTTCTTGAAATTTGACCCGCCTGATCGGTGGGAGTGGAGGATCTCGAGTTGGTGGCGGTTATCAGGGAAGAGGTGGTTGAAATGAGAGATTGCCGGGTCAATGGCAGTGGAATACTATTTTGGGAATTGCCACGAGCATCAACAGTATCATCCTGGGGCTGGATCAATGCTTGTCTAACAAAAATGCCATGGGTTCCTGATTTGATACAGTTGAAGTAGCGGATTCCGGCGACAGAGCCGTCATTTTTGCCGGTAGCGGAGTCCAATTCCACACCGTACCAGGTGCCGGGTGCAAACTGGGTTTCGCCAATGAACCTGACGGTTCCAGATTCGCCCCGTACAGTAACACGCTTTAGCATGGGGTATAGAGAAATAGCAGACGCGGGTATATATATGGAGAGATGTGGTCACGTGACACGCACCTTTATCAACAAACACCACCAGGTCAACCAAACACCATACCATGTCCCACCAGAACTCGTCTGCCACGGCCGGCGGCAGCAGCGGCAACAAGCGCGCGTTGGGCAACCTCAAGCTCGAGTTGCTCAATGAGCAGAAACAAGAAATCAGAGAGGCGTTTTCGCTCTTTGATATGAACAACGACGGGTGCTTGGACTACCATGAACTAAAGGTGGCATTCCGGGCACTTGGGTTTGATTTGACAAAGAGAGAGGTGTTGGACATAATGCATGAGTACGATACAGATGACGGCAACTTGATAACGTACGAGAGTTTTTTCCAAGCGGGTACGTAGAAGGAAGATAGGGGCCACTGGAGGGGCTATTTGGTGGTTTTGGAGGGACCCAATGACGACACAAGATGAGGGAGCAGGTTGGGGAACGGAGGGCGAAATTGCGGGTTTTTTTTGTGTATTTTGTGACCCTGTGTTGTAAGGACTTCTAAGGACTTCTAAGGGCTTCTAAAGGGCTACTAGGTTGCAAATAGGACCAAGTGCCTGGCACTGGAGATTTCCTGTGGCCATTGCACCGAGTTTTATAAGGATACTAACATTTTAGTTGGAGAAAAGATAGTCAACCGTGATCCGTTGGAAGAAATACGCCGCGCCTTCAAGTTATTTGATGACGACGGGACTGGAAAGATCAGCTTGAGGAACTTGCGTCGGGTGTCGAAAGAATTGGGGGAGAACTTGACTGACGATGAGTTGAGGGCCATGATCGAGGAGTTTGACTTGGATGAAGATGGCGAGATCAATGAACAGGAATTCATCAAGATCTGTACCGAATAGATTGTGTAAAACAAAACAAAAAAAAAGCAAAACCACCATCCACCATCTACACCAGGTCAAAGGGAAGAAGTGGTGTCACCAAAGAAGAGATGTAATTTATGGATTCATGCTGCTAGTATTTTGAGCTGATATCGGTTGGTGGATAGAAGGGCAACGAGCCCGTTTTGTGGCCTCGGCCAAATAAATGTATTATTAGAGATATCAAGATTTGGTGTAGAGAAGGGAGAATCGACCATAATGATTAGAGAATTTGAGTACGCTTGATATTGATTGGATTTGGGACCACCAAGTATTATACCATGATTAAATTAAAGAATTGAAATTCAATCTCGTCCACGCAACTAGGAGTGGATGCTTGCGATGCCATAGAGTAACTTTCAGTTCTGGATATATTTTAGTACTAATTGTATATCGAGATCTAATGTTGATCATGTGTTTGATGAGTGAAATATTCAGCTTAAATATAGTCGAATAGAAACTGATCGAAAACTAAATGGAGAATAAAACTGAATTCCCCCGTAAATATAATTAAACGAATTAATATTAATAAATATAAATACATACCAAGTTATACGTATCAATAATAATGAGTGAACACTAATACCTTTCAAAAGACGAAATATGAATATACTTGCGAATGAATGAGATTAATTATAATATATGAATATGAATAAAGATCAATAAATATGAATGGCTACGAATAACTCTCAATAAATATGAGCAAGTATCAATAAATACCAATAAATGAGGAAATGTGAATATTAATCCATATAAAAATGAGGAAGTATACTCAATAATCGATATAAAAACGAGCAAGTAACAAAATTTCGATAAGATACAAATATGATATGTATATATGAATCTTGGTAAATGTACAAATAGTGCTGATCCTGGCAATTACCTGGATATTTATTGAAACTATATATACTTTTCAATCTTTGGGTAGTAGAATATTCAAATGATACAATTAATCTGAAGTCTATAAATTTGAAATACAGAAATTTTCAACTTCAGCCAACAATTGTAAAATTATTTTCTAATAGCGGACAAAACAAAGATACAAGCATTACACCCACCGAAACTCCTTTGCTTTTGGCTCCTCCTGACTGAGCTAGAGCTACCTTTGGCTATTGTAGCACTAGGGTCCACTGTCACGTGCCATCCTAATAGTTGTGTTTAATTCAAATCAACACCACTAACTTTATGGCAGAGGGCCACACCAAGATAGTCAAAAGCAGCTGATAGAAGCCAGAAAGTCTCCTGATAGATTACACATACAACAAGCTCATAACCAGCCAGGTCTTGGTCGGTCTCTACTACTATCTTAAACTGAATATACCAATTGCCGCTCACTGGCGGTAAGTACTCCCGTTTCTTCGCTGCTTGGTTCAAAACTACGGAGATTTCTCCTGGAAAAGGCCACAACGTGTACCAACATAACCAAAGACTCTTACTGAGCTGAGGAATACCGTGTCAGGCCTAGCAGGTATGTTTAAAGGAAGTTTAGTGGTGGTTGCAAAACAAAGTCACGTGACCAGCCACATTTTTCTAGTGTTCGTTAGTAGTATTATACCAGAGGCAGTGAATAGGGGCTAGGGCTAGAATTGTTAGAGGCAAACAGCGTCTCTTATGAGATCTGAGCTATGAAAGGGTCTATGACATATTTGTGTCGCAAATGGCAATATATTGTCGCGAATTGTGTTTTGTCGCATTTGTCCAACCACCTGCAGTCAGTTAACACAGATTGAAAAATTCTACTCACTACCATCTCAACAACATGTCGTGGAACACTGCCAAGAAGAGACTCACCAGGGACATCGAGAATCTCCCCAGACGTCTCCGTGACTTCTACCAAAGAGAGGCCACCAAGTATGCGTTGCCCACGTTTGATGTGGACACACCTCCAGTACTTAAAGACAAGGATGTCAAAACGTCCCATGAGATTGGGATCACCGAAGGAGACTTGATTTATATCACCGAGGGTGAAAACAAGGGTACTGTGACCACCGTGACCAAGTATCTTCCCAACTACGACTCGTTTGTGGTGACCAACTCAACATCCAAACGGTTATTCCAGAAATCCAACTGGGTGGAAGGGCAAACCAGCCATGTGATAGACTTCCCTAATTTCATTCCTCGTAGCCAGGTTCGCTTGGCTGGTAAGGAAAAAGAAGAATCTGGCAAGATCAACTTCTTGGTTGCTGAGGAATATGAGTTGAAGGACAAATATTACGACGATAGATACAAAAAATGGCTTCCCCGGAGATACGTGAAGCATCACGACACCATTGAGATCCCATGGCCCAACCCTCCTGGAAAATTAGAAGATGGTGAGTTATCCACCGGTGGAGATGCTGCCTTGGAGAAGACTTACGAACTTCAAACCATTGCCCAACCTCCAGTTCCCCGTGAAGCATTGGCTCAATTGAGAAACCCTCATTCCAAGTACAAAAAGAGAGTCTTATCGGAATTACAGGCAAGAAGACTCCAGGCACCATCCATGCCGTTGTCTACTGAACAAAAGATCTACTTGGCCAAGAATGCCTCTAAGCCACAAAAGACCTATGCTCCATTGTCTGCAGAGATGGAAGATTTCATTGGTACCAAGATGGCAGACCATATTAACAAGATCGATAACCCAGCCTTGCTCACCCACTTGGAAGCGTTGTCGCAGTCGAAGATTCCAGATTTCGAAATCACCCAAAGAAACATCAAACGTGATGATGCTTAAAGTCCATGTATATAGACCAACGACAGTTGGATGGTAATAAATAACACAAGCCTAGCACTTCTACGTAACTACTTGAACATATAATCAATATCGTGACATGTATTTGATGGTTATGATGATGGACGATTACAATTTTTCGTAATCCAATTTACCCTCTAATTTCTTGACATCGGCTACCTTTCTCACTGCTTTCATGATATCATTTTGCACAATGTAATCTCTTTCATCTCTGATGGCAAAGAAACCAGCTTCAGTCACCACATTTCTGATATCAGCACCATTGAAGCCATCACTCATTTTCACGGCAGCTTCAAAATCGAAATCACCTTGTTTAGCCACTTTAGAAGTGTGAATCTTGAAGATCTCCAATCTTCCAGCTTCGTTAGGCAAGGAAATTTCGATTTTTCTGTCCAATCTACCGGCTCTTAATAATGCAGGATCCAAAGTATCTGGTCTGTTGGTGGCCATAATGACTTTAGTTTGTCCCAAAGTATCGAAACCATCCATTTGATTTAACAATTCCATCAATGTTCTTTGGATTTCTCTATCAGCAGAAGTACCTTCACTGAATCTACGTCCACCTATAGCATCAACTTCATCCATAAAAATAATACATGGAGCGTGTTCTTTGGCATAGGCAAACATTTCTCGAATCAATCTGGCCGATTCACCAATATATTTATCAACAATGGCCGAAGCAGGAGAAAAGATGAAATTGGCCCCGATGGTGGCAGCAACGGCTTTCGCCAATAATGTCTTACCGGTACCAGGAGGACCATAAAGTAATACACCCTTGGGAGGCTTGATCCCCACTCTGGTGAACAATTCCGGGTTTTTCAAAGGTAATTCGATCACTTCACGCAATTCTCTGATTTGTTCTGTTAAACCACCAATCCCATTGAATGATATCTCTCCTGGTTCAAAAGTTGTCATATTATACACCAAAGGATCCACTTCTCTGGGAAGAATTCTCATGATGGTCAACGTGGTCATATCCAAAGACACCCGGACCCCGTTTTTCAAGCTTTCTTTCTTGATAGTATTTCTACATCCAACAATATAACGTGGCCCACTAGACGCCTTGACAATAAACTTCTCGTCATCCAATTGCTTCAACACTTCTCCAATAATCTGCCCCACCGACTGGAGCGCCTTGATGTCGTTCTCTGTCTTCTCGTAGTCCTTTTCTAAGTCTCGTATACTAAGACGAAGTTCCTTTAATCGGGAATCCCACTTTCTATGCTCAATTAACTTCTCTTTAAACTTGTTCAATGCCCGTTCTCTTTCGACATCTTGGGGCTGCGAGGGTGCTGCTTGCTCCTCCGAGTTCAAGGCGGCCAAAAGCGGATCTTCTTCTGCACTCATGGCGGTAATTGGTGATGATTTGGGTTGAAGTTGTGGGTTAATCTGGTAGTGGCAAATATGTCGGCGGCGCAATCACGTGACACAGGTAGTGCGCTCACCGAAATGCAAAAACAGTATAGGTGAAAGTATGGCAGTTGGGGCCTAGAGTGCTGAAGGAGTGGTGCTGTAGACATGATAGGGGGATTTTTACGTGGTTAGTTTTGGATAATTTTGTTTTGTTTCTTTTTTTTTTTCAGCTCAATCGGTTTTTTGGTCTACTTATAGTCTGAGTATATTTAAACACCACACATTGGACTTGGTTTATCTGGCAATAGTAGACAAATGGATGGATCCACATGTATGCTGATATATAATTCTATTTTATCTTTATAACTGAAAATTTCCTAGGATTTTAAAAATTTAGACTGAATACCAAAGAGTAAGAACATTGAAGAGAGTATTATTTATTTTGACAATAGCCCGCCACTTCTTGAGTAGAAGACGGTGAGCTCAAGAAACCAAAGAGATAGATTTTTGTAGTAATATTATGGCTAATCAATAAATTTTTAGCAGCATTTGTGAGTACCAAGTCGCTATAGAAATATACCAGTAAATTGTCAAGAAATATCTTTGGTGTACACATTTATCATTGATTTGATATTACTATAGTGACCAGAATTCAATTCAAATGGAGACCACGATCTATTCTGCTATTTTCTTAAGGCACCAGTGTGATTGGCTCCAAAAATTTAAATGAATACGAAACAATTAATTCGAGAGCAATCGTTATACATACCTCCCAATAATTTCCATATCCGCTTTATTTACGGTGAAATACAGAAATAATAAGATATTAGAATCCAAGTAACCCTAAAGAGCAATAATATCAAAAGATTAATACAAGGTAAATCATGTTCTGATTTGAATTATATAAAATCTTTAAGCCTACCGGTTCAGGGATATTGACTTCTTCGTTTCAACAAAACTCTCCTAGTAAAAAATTATTAATAGCTGGAAATTGTCCAAAGCAAGTATTTAAAGCTGGAAATTATTCAAAGCAAATTATCAAAAGAATTAAACAAAGCAGATATTCAAAGCTAGAAATTATTGAAAGCTAGAAATTATTGAAAGCCAGAAATTATTGAAAACTAGAATTATTGAAAGCCAAAAATTATTGAAAGGTAGAAATTATTGAAAACTGGAAATTATTGAAAGCCAGAATTTTTCGAAATTATTCAAAGAAGATACGTGAAGCTGCAAATAATCAGAACTGAAAAGCTTCTTTAAATTTATTAAATACACTTAACGCTGGAATTATTCAAAGTCGAAAGTATTAAAGCAAATGTCCAACTTTAACTAAATAATCACTTGATCGCACTCAATGATTAATATAACATCCACTAATTATGGCTAAAGAGGTTTAAATTATTCAAATCTCAAAGCTGAAACTGTTTAAAGCTGAAAGATCAGAGCCAATAATCAACTTCCACCACCAAATAATCACTTGATCGCACTCAATGATTTATACCACCTAGTCCACTAATAATGGCTAAAAAAAACCCAACTAATCCACCAGCGCCAGCCAGACCTAACCAAGGCCAACTATCGCCCCCACTAGAGGCTCACACCATCTCTCCTTGGAGCACTTTCACCAGGGGATTCAGTTATCCTATATTGGCGACAATGTCGCAAATGTCGCGCCTAATATAAGATGATGATTTGATAAATCATAAATTTTCATCATCATCAATGGAGTTCCACGCTATTTTGTTATGTGGCAAGGGCAAGGCCATGTCGCCGTTCTCGCAGGTGCGGTCTTCCGGAACCCCCAAGGCTCTTTTGCCCATCGCCAACCGACCAATGATCGAGTATGTGTTGGATTGGTGTGAAAAGGCCTTTTTCTCCAAGGTGACGATTGTCATGGATTCCGAAAGCAGAGATGGCATTGAGGAGGCGTTGACGGCATGGAAGGCAAAGAGTCAGAGCAGCCGAGTGGCCAGAAGCGATGAAAGTGGCGAGGAGGGCTACGAACCCACGGCACATGTCAGCACGTTTGAGATCGAAAGTGAACACAGTGGAGAGATTGTTTATTCGTTACACAAGAACTTGGTGTTGAAGCTGCATGCCCACTTTGTGTTGTTGCCGTGTGACTTGATCACCAACTTGCCTCCTCAGGTGCTCATCGAGGCCTACAGAAACAGACACCATTCCGATATTGGGTTGTTGGTGCATTATCATAATCAATTGGAGATCGAAGACAAGAAGTCCAAGGTTTTCCCCAAAAACTACACGGTGTACGCTGATTTGCCCGACGGGACAAACCATCTTCTCGACATTTACAGTACCGAGGATACAGACTTCCACCAGGCCCTCCAGATCAGAACCCAGATGTGCTGGAGATACCCCAAGTCTACGGTGAGCACCAAGCTTTTGAACAGTTCTATTTTTTTTGGGTCCCAGCAAATCTTGACTGTTTTTGACCAAAATCCTGACAAGTTTTCCGAGACCTACTTCCATAACCGTTCCATCACCAAGGTGATCCGAGACTTGGCCAGAAGATCGTGGAAACATGGCGAGCCCAAGGAAACCGTGGGGTTCCTTATAATACCCCACCAGGCTACTTTTTTCAGAGCCAACAACATTCCGGTTTTGATGGAAGCAAACCGCTATTTCATGAAGTCACAGGCCATTGCCAAGGCTCAACAAGGAGTGGTTCCAGTCAAGGACAAGCTAGCTGCCAACGTGGGGATCGACTCGTTGATTGGCGAGAATTCTACCTTGGGAGAAAAGACAAATGTCAAGAGAACCGTCGTGGGTCATGATTGTAATATTGGTAAACGGGTGAAGTTGACCGGGTGCTTGGTGATGAATTACGTGACAATTGAAGACGATGTTCAATTGGAAAACTGTATAATAGGAAATGGAGTGGTTTTACGGTCCAAATCCAGGCTCACAAACACCAATGTCGAGTCCAGTCATGAAGTGTCCAAGGGAACTCAAGCCAAGAACGAAACCTTATTGTGTTTCACCTTGGAAGGGTTAGTTGAAAGAGAAGACTCCGACAGCGACAGCGAATCTGATTCTGATAGTGAAACTGGTTCTGATAGTGAACCAGATTACGAATACGATGACAATGATGATGGGTTATTTGCATATTAGGATCAGATCGCATAATCTTTATAATCTTTAGCTATAGAAAAGAAAAATATATACTTCACAAGTGTGCTAATGATAATCTATATTAGTTAGATCAATAGTTTGATAATGACTTTTGGTGTATTTAATTTCTGCTTGGTGTTATGATCTTTGTTATGGTAGACTTAAAAAACACAAACACTGTAAACAACAAGCCATGATAGTTACTTAGCTGAAAACTAGTTATTTTGAAGACCAAAATCGTTGAATAGCGACTTCGATATTGGGATGGTAATCATGATTTTTGTGGGGCCCATACAGCAAATATTTAACGTAAGATCATATTTCTAGGACACAGTAATAACGTGGGACTAGATATGAACAGAAAGAAGTATTGGCTAGCTGCTGTGAGGATAAATCAAATAAAATAATCAGCTGATATTTAATTCTAGGATCTGGCAGTATTTGTGAATTAAGTGATATTAAATACTTTAGTAATTCCCGTAATGCAATTTGAGCACGGCGATTTTTGACTTATGAGGAACAGCTTACACGAACCCGAGAGAAATTTCATATTTGTCGAACCCAATATCGATAAAAGTATATGATCATTAATAGTGGTACTTCTGTAGATTGCAACATCAAGTAGGTAAAAGAGACACTAAAAAATACGTAAGTTATGGCATTGACTTGTTGCGAGGGCCTCCGTTCGAATAATAGAAGCTTCAGATAGGCAAGATATGCCCATGATTTGCAGGTGTGGTGGGCTTGAAAAATACGTCATGTTCAATTTCAACTCTATATGCACAAATTGACCTGTCAAATATGCACATTTGACAGATTGAGAATCGGAAAATCAAAGCTGGTTCTATTAGGATAGCGTAGAAAGCTTATTTGAAGTACGGGTTCGTTTCACGCTAGTTATCTTTAGTAGAACAACAGTTTTTGGAAGGTGTCAACGGCGGCAATTATTGAGATCATTTGATCCATTTTTATCATTATATATTAATTTAACCTACCAAACCAGAAATGAATCTATGCTAATTTGTACACTGTACTATGCAACCAGCAGAGCTGGGGGGTATATGAACTACCAGTTTTCCAAGTCACAGCTCGCCCCGCTCGTGGTGGCTGCGGTCATGGTGGGGGGCACGGTCGCCGGATTTCTTCCACTTTTTCTTATCAAACTTCATTCTCTTTAATAGCACCCGATCGTCATCCTCATCAGAGCTGCTGCTGGACTTCAGCGGCGACAGCACCGGGTTGAAAGACCCGTAGTCCCTGCGTCCTGAAGGTCTGTACCGGTGTTCTACCGACATTGGAGCCCCTCCCGGCACAAACGGTCTACAAGGTTGCACATCATGATTGAAGGAAAACTTGAAGTCTTCCGGGAACTGGAACTGCTCGCTAGAAACATTTTGTTCCTTGCGCTCGCTCACATCGTTTTTTTCCTCAACATTATTCATATTGGTGATTTCGGCTCGTTTGGTCAAGGCCCAATTTTCTACATCACCATCATTGGCTATGATTTGTAGGAGGTCGTCTAAACAGTTCAAGTACCCGTTATATTTGAGCATCAGCGTGGCATTGTGGGTGAGCCGATAAAGCGCCGCCACAGATTTGGCCGCGTTGGCGAACTCCGCCTTGTGGCTGGGCCCCGTGGCGCCGCTAGTGGTGGAGCTGTTGTAAAGTTTGGCGACCGATTTGGCGGCATTCTTGAATTCGGTGGTGAGGTCTCGGCTGAGGTCGTCTATGGCCGTCTGATTGACGGATTTGGTGGGTGGGAGGTCCGATGACAAGTTCGACAAGTCCATAGTAACGTTGGGGTCGAAAGAGCTGAGTTATGGCGGTCAAAGGAGGATAAATGGGTGATGGTGGTAAGCAGGACCAAAAAAATGATGGAGGGGTTCTGTCACGTGATATCCAAACCAGGTGACACAGATCACGTGACCGATGATGTGGGTGCGGCTATGTGCAGTAAATCAATCTGGGTATTGACAGCACATCAACAGAATGGTGCAATCTACGTTGATATACAGATACGATGGTGAGTATAATTCGAGAGGAGTCGCAGGGGGTGGCGCGGGGCTGGCGGGGTCGAAAAACTCCCGGGTTTTTCCGCCGGGCCAATCCTGACTACCAGTCTAACAACCACTGTCCATTAATGGCGAGGCTTGACGGGGCCCGCTAGCAGCATTGTTGGGAATAGGCATTGATACTGTGGGAAGGAGACTTTATGTGTGTGGGTGTGTCGAAATCTCGTCTTTTTTTGGGCCCAATTCGGGAAACTATCACTAAAAGATGCCAACAAATCAAGTTTTGGACCACGAAATAGTCCGATCCCGCTTACCGGCTGGGCCAGAGGAAAGACACCAGTGTGTGATTGCTAGTGGGACAAGAATTGAGATTGAAAAGCGGGAAAAATGGCGGTTTTTCACCCCCTTTTGGACCGAAAAACCAGTGAATTGACTGAAATACAACACATACAATGACCGAAAACGAGCCCCAACACCACACAACGACCCATAGCGTCGTCCCCAATGAATTGATCAGGTATCAAAGGATTGCCTCGCTACAAAGATAGTGACAATTTCGAGTATTTGGGCCCATACTAACTATAGCTCTCCCGTTAGTGGGGTCTGTTGATGACAACAACGACAGTGCGTTACTTGACCAAAAGAAAAAGTGTAAGATTCTCATCTCACGAATCACCCCCAACTCTGAACCCCAAGCAACGGTGGAGTCGGGAGCCTACAACATCCACTATCTTATCAACAATTCTATCATCTACCTTGCAATTTGCGAAAAGTCGTACCCTAGAAAATTAGCATTTTCGTACTTGCAAGAGATTTCTGACGAGTTCCAACACTCTCACGGTCAAGAGGCTTTGAGCAATGGAGCCAGACCATTCGGATTTAGCTCTTTCGAAACCTTTTTAAGCAAGACAAAGAAGCTCTACCAAGATCAAAGGGCACAATCCAACTTGGATAAGTTGAATAACGATTTGGCCGATGTGAAAAAGGTCATGACCAAGAACATTGAAGATTTGCTTTATAGAGGAGATTCTTTGGACAAAATGAGTGATTTGTCCTCTAGTTTAAAGACCGATTCCTTGAAGTACAGAAGAAGAGCTCAAAGAATTAATTTCGAAGCCATGATAAGACAGTATATTCCAATCGTGGGTGTGGGCTTGATCTTTGTGTTTATTATTTGGTACAAGTTCTTGTAGAGGGAGAAGTAAGTGGAGCACGGGGAGGGGAACAGAAGCTTAAAGATAATAGTCGATTCCTGATGTGAAATTACTCTATTTTCATTATTTCAAGTGATTGAATCACCTGATAAATCCATGCTTCAAGTGTTCAAGTGACACAACTGGAAAGTATACATAATGGCAGATACATACTAAAGGTTGAGCCCATTAAATAAATAATTACAGAGTACCTTAGCCTGTAAGAATCCAGGAATTGTGTGAAATTACTTTTTTAACATATACCTCTAGTTCTTCATACCGTTTCTTGCTAGAACTGTAGCCATTGATGCCCTAAAGCTTTAATAATTTTTCAGCCAATATTCTAGTGGCAAGTTAATCAAATATCCTTTGTTAAATCCAAATAGTCAATTATTATATTGATGCTGTTTCAATTTTAGGAATTGTTGGGTTTCTTGGGTAAAGAATTATTTGATGAGTTTGCTTATTTACTTTAACTTCAATTGCTCTTTGGATGAGTGTAATTTTAAGTCGTGATGATACTGTTGCTTATGTGAAGCTCCAAAAATTCAACTTTAACTCGATATCATCAAATAACACTTAGTTTAGAGCAGGACATACAAAATTTCGTGAAGGGTTAATCTCTATTTCTTAATTTTAATTAAATTATATAAATAATAATAAATATATAAATATCTATTTCAGACGAAGATTATTCAACTCAAGATGACTATTTAGAATCAAATTCTAAAAGAGATATTCATTTAGAAGTTAGATCTGTTCCTCAAGTTTTATATTTATTTAAATACATTATTATTTAATAAAAATTAATATTACATAATTATTATTATAATATATATTCTTTACAAATACCTCCAACATGGATCCGACCAATGTTCTAATTTGAGTATCACTAGCAGACGTTCTTCGGTGATAATAGCACATATTCCTCTCGTACTTTAGCGATACTTTTCTTTATGGTGCACAATATATATTGACAAGTATGTTTAAGGTCTCCTTAAATACACCATTTCTCAACATTGTTCGTTGCCAGTGATTATATCAAAGAAAACTGCTTAGTATGAAAGCTATAAGAGAATTTGTCAAACTTTACAGAATAATATTATCAGCTATATACTCATGTGTTGCTAAGGCTCAAGATTTTTCTGAAGATCTAATTATTATTCATGAGTATAAATCTCTTTAAATTATGATCCACTATATTGATCTTAAATTAATAATTACTACTAATGAGCATAACTTACACGTCTACTGTTTGAAGTGAAGACTAAATATAGTAATGAATAATTGCTCAGTAATTCGTTTGATAAATTAAAAATTGTCGTTGATACTGTTACAGGTGTTTGGTTGGACCAGAGCTGCCATTCTTCAAAGTATTAATAAATATATTACTTGATCTATATAAATACAATATTATTCCAAGCATCAAATGATCAAATAGTTAAAAAAAAACGAAAGATTGAAATTCGAAACATGCCTTTATTTGGCTATCATTTGGGATCTTCAAAAGGAAACAATTGTATCAATTTGCTTGTTGAAGAACACTTTTTTTTATCCCTATATTGAAGTTCAAAGGTCAAACTAGGGAACAAAGTATTTGATTTAAAAGCTTTCAAGCCAGGATAAAGCTTGTAAGCTCTTTGGTGGCTAAATTGCCTTCAAATGGGGAATTGGTGAGACGGATTTTTAAAGATATATTGGACTTTTCCATTTCAGACAAAGAAATAATGTAAAGGTTTTTGAATAAAAAGAAGAAAAGTAATTTTATCTTCAGCTAGGGGGAATTTTTTTTTTTTTTTTTTTGGCTCTTCCAGTACCAGCAAAATCCTTGGAAACGACGTTACTTCGTCGCCTAGCTCTTTTGAAATGGGTGCAAATTTTAGGGAACAGTACGGCAAATTAGTGGCACCATGGCCAAATTGACCGCTACTTTGACCAAAGGGTGAATTTTAAGCCAGGTAATAATTATATGTAGCGGGTCTTTTAGTTTGGTTCATTGCAGGCCCAATAGGAGTGAACTTCACTGCAACACCAGCACCGTATGATTCTCTTTGGAGTCGCAGCCAAGCGTCGCGCCAAGTGTAGGTATAACTACGCTACAATCTCGCCAAAATCTCGCTAAAATCTCGCAGCTCCTCGCTAAACCTCGCCAAACCCTCACTATTTTTACACAAATCTCCTTAACCTTCTCGCTACATCTTTTCAGGTCCCTCGCAAACCTCGCTAGCTTCCCTAACTTATCTCGCTAGAACCACAAACAGTGCTACCTTACCACAATCACCATGAACACGGCGTCACCCGAGCCAATTGATGGCCTGCCGCCACCAAACAGAACCCCCCAGCCTACACCGCGCCGTCTTGCCTCTTTATCTGGCCTTCTTCCCCGTACAACTAGCCCGTTACGACCTGAACTCACCAAAACCGCCAGTTCCTTCAGCCAGCCCACCACCGCCGTCAATTTGGAGACAGCAGGGAACGGTACTATTGAATCGGCCACTGATATCCTAGACAACCAGCTGGTCCATCCGCTGATCCGCCAGGCCGCCCAGCTGGGCCAACATCTGGTTCATAGCGACGACAGCGACTTATACGACCATAGCCACTCCCACGAGGAGGAGGAATTGCACAACATGTTGAATGAGTTGATACGACATGAGCAGCGGCCGGAATCGGGGCTTGGAGTGGCCAGTTTTGTCGATTTAGGGGTGTTTGGAAGCTCCAATACCGGAAAAGGCCCGGAACCATCGCTGGATCTGGCCCTGGAACACCTAGAGGACCAGTTCTACAAAGACTATATCCAGATAGATAAGGCTGCAGACGATCAGACGTTCCACGGCAAGCTCAAGCACTTTTTTATCCTTTCTTCCGCTGGAAAACCCATCTATTCTATGAACGGGGCCGACGATATCATCATTGGGTACATGGGAATTATCACTACGATCGTGTCTACGTTTGAGGAGAATTTTGACGAGCACATCCAGTCGGTGACGTTGGGAAATGACGTGAAAATCGTGGTTTTGGCCAAAAATCAGCTTATTTTGGTGGCCATCTCCAAGATTCCCTACGAACAAATGGGCCACGACGACGACTCGGTGCTCCGCATCCAACTTCACACATTGTACGATTATTTGTTGCTGATTTTATCGAAACCCACCTTGGAAAAGAATTTCCATAACCGTATGAATTATGATCTACGAAAGGTCTTGACTCCTTTGGACTTCCATAATCTCGACAACTTGTGTATGAAGCTGACCTTCGGCCTTCTCCCCAGTGGGGCGAGCCCTGCGGCGTTTGACTACTTTGTTGGCCAGCTTTTGGGATCTTGTCTACAAAATCTTAAGATTACCAACACCACACGGTCTCAAATCAACCATATTCTAGTTTCGTGCAAGAAACTAAAGGAACGGGATCTTGACCTGTCAAGATTCTTCCAAAACGAAGACGAAAAGACCTTGGGCGATGACTTACTCTTTGCGTTTCTTACGGTATCGAATAAAATCGTTTCCCACATGAAACCTAAAAACCATACTTTGTCCAATCAAGACATCATGCTCTTATTGTCGATGATTGAGTCGACGGAGTCTCATGATACCGAGCTTGAAGGGGACTTGTGGGTGCCATTGTGTATGCCACGGTTCAACCAGAACGGGTTTCTTTATGTATTTGTCAAGAAATTCAATCTTGGAGATTATTTGGATGGAGGGGCCTCAGTGGCTGGTTGCCCCATCACCATAATTCTTATTAGTGGCAACAAAAACTCATTCTTTCAGATGCAAGAGATCGCCAAGCATATCATTCGAAAACTCATCAAACATAAGTCGTTCAAACAAAAACTTTACAAAGAATTAGTGGCTTCTTCACGGCTTTCGTTGCAGGATATTAAGGTTCCAGTCATCAGCCATTTTATTTATAAGGTGAAGAAATTCAATCAGTATATTATGAGTGATATGACCCAGTTTAATGGAGAACATGATCTCAATAGTACGGTTCAATTGGTCTACTTTTATTCGATGCTCCGTCATACCAAAGTCACCAAGGTATTCAAGCCTCAAACCAAGCTCTTGAATTCATTCAGCAATAAGAAGTTGACCTACACCAAGTGGAACAACGTTACAGGGTTTATGCTTTCAGACGATACGTTCGAATTCTTTTGTTTATGTACAGAGTCGGTGACTTCGAAGGAGTTGATCAGCCATAGTTTGAGGGTGATCGAATGGTGTGAGAGAAACTACAAGAGGCTATTTTTCGGGACTGGTGTGGCCTTTTGAAACTAGTCTTGTGTACGTGGGCCCACGATAGATATTGTTTTGTTGTTTTTGACATCAGTGGTACTACTTGAGGATGGCAGTCTCAGCTGCTTTGAAGGCCTCGCTCAACTTGTCACCATACTGCTTGTGCAACTTTTCAAAGTCCTGCAACACCTTGTTTTCGGCATCACTCTTTTGCTTCTTGACATGTTTGGCAAACTTGTGTTTGACGTCGGCTCTGATGGCCGCCAAACTGCCCTTGGCCGAGCCATTCTTCATTTTCTCATATACATCTTTCAATTGCTTGACACTTTCCTTTTTGGTCTCGGTATTCACTGGCGGTAAGGGCACTTTCAAAGTGTACTTGTTGGAAGGATCCACCTGGGCGTTCATATTCAACCCGGACCCCAAGATGGTGTTGATGACGTGTTTGGAGTGGGCAGGATCAAACAAAGTAACGATGAAGTTTCTTCCCTTCATGGAGGTTTGGGCCACGGAAGTGAATGGTAATTCTTCGTCGTGGACGTTGACGGTTAATTTGTCGAAGATCCGAGGGTTGGCCTTCCCCATTTTGCTCTCGTTGGCGATCTTGGTGAACTTGTCGACCACCAGCGTGAACTTGGACGTGACATCTTCGAAATCAATCAATTCGACTGGTTCTTCGATTTCTTCGGCAGCTACTGCCTTTTTGGGCTTCTTTTTGAGTAGAATCGGGGCTGCAAAGAACGTTCTAGAAGCTGTATATACGGGGGCCCGGAAGAGCGGCCTGAAAACCGGCTTGGAAACGGAATTGCAAAGGGAGGCTACTTTAAACATGGTGTGGTAGTAGTTGAGTTGAAAAAGTTGGAGAAGTATTGGCGCACTGGCTGCAGGAATGAATGCGTATATGCAGGATGCTAGGTCGCTTGAATATTACTAAGAAAAAGAGGAGAAAAAGAAGAACAGTACAGTCCCGCAATGAGTTGCGGTAGTAAATAGGAACTAGGTGAGGAGATGGGACCCTAATGACAGCCACAATTCTGTCAAGTTGTATGACACTTTCCTATTGTAGTAAAGCAGCACGACTATCTGCAGGACCAGCTGCTTATATGCAGTCCGATATAACCAAAAACGTAAATGGCTGCAAACACAAAGAAACTACGTCGTGGGGGACCGCCTGGAGCGGACAAATGGGTTTATATAATATGTCTATTACTAATACAGGACTAAAAGTGTCCAAGGGATGAAAAGGAAACGGTGGAAAGAAGATACTTTGGGTTTAGGCACCAGAGGAGATCACTGGGATATCTGGTCAGTTTTGTCAGTTTTGTCAGTTTTGTCAGTTTTCTGTAATTCTGTAAGCTTTTCTAACACTGCCATACACGAGTTAGCCTCTCTTCCAACCTCGCCGCCTTCTTTGACCAAACTTTTCAAATTTTTCACCGACGGGTGCAAAAACACGTCCGTCATGATTTTGGTTCTCGTTTGCAAGTCCTGGGAAGAAATGGAGTCCAAATCCTTGAGGGAGAAGGTTCCATCGTCAATTCCCATACTGGAAACGGCGGACTCTACGGTTCTGGACCTTGGAATGGTGCTGGTGAAGAGATTGAGCGGTGCGTATGGTTGCGGTGTTTCCGACATGATATACTTGTAGGACTGAGGATGCACGGCAACAAGATCGATTTTGTGGGCAGTGACCGAGTCCTCAAAGAGCGAGGCTTCGAGAAACTTGCGCAAGACCATCAAATGAAGGATCCGGGCCTTTTTGGTGGAGCCTCCAAGCGACAGACTAGTGGTGATAGCCAAGGACTGGGCTCTTTTGTCTTCAGTCAAGGTCCAGGCCAAAAGACCAAAGAAATTCTTGAGGGTCTTGACGAAATATGCTCGGGCAAGCGATTGGCCGGCTTGATCTACGACAATTTGCAAGAATTTGGTAGAATCATTACGGATATCTGGCTGGATATGGGTCATGGCCGAGTAAATGAAAAGCACAATGCTCTGGAGATGGAGGTCCAAGAGCCCCGGCTGTTTTTCACAGCAGGCAACCAACAAACTGACCAAGGCGGAGCGGACTCCACTGGATTGATCAAGAATCATCGGTATCACGGCAGTAAGAATGTTTTTGTAGAACGAAGGGTTGGCGGGAAGGTGCTGCTGGATGTACGCCAACACTTCCTTCCGGGTGGCCGAGGCGTGGTGCTTGGTGAGCGACAAATGGTGGGTCAAATCCACTTCATTAGTGTCGCCAGACGTCAGTCCAGGGCGTTTAGCGAGCGATTGGTGGGGCAAATTGATGGCCCGCGCCACAAACGAGGTGTCGGTGTGATTGGAGGGTTTAGCGGCGGTCTTGCCGACGCGGAGCTTGGGCTTAACGAAGTCCTTACGCTTCTCAGCCTTCTTCTTCTTGGAACCCATTGGTGATGGGAAGCGAAAAGGCAACTCATCTCATCGCCTAATTGGGGCAGGTCGTGCGCGCACCGCAGCCTTCCCGATTTAGCCAGCAGCCACTGACAACAACCAAAACAGCCATGACGTTTGAGTTCGATGGGTCGTTGTTACAGAGTCTTTCATTGCGGGACGCCGACAGCGTGGGGGATATCGTGGAGGACGACGCCGACATGATGGATATCGACGAGCCCAGCGACTTTGTGCCGTTCGTGGAGGACGTGACCGTGGAGGATCCAGTACTGGCCTGTCATCATCAGAATCATCAAGACGTGGAGGAACCTGAGGAGAACCCCCACCAAAGTCTCGTGTCCAGCATACTTTCGCCCACCACGCTAGGCGCCAAGCTAGCGGTGCGTCCTCGGCTCTTGCTTATGGGGGCACCAGCCGAACCCACCAATCAGCTTGGTTATCAACTGAACCATCAACTGGGCCATCAGCGCCATCAGAGCCAGGAGGGCGTTGAGGGTCAGAGAATAAAGGAGCAGTCATTTCCGGCCTCAGATTCGACTGCCGACGACTATGACCTCGAATATAACTTGGGTACTTTGGGACCGGCCATACGACCTCGGCGTGGTGGTCATGTCAGCTCGTTTACCTCGAAATCGGATCTAAGGTCGTTTCTCGACCCCTCTCCTGCCTACACTCATGGCCCAGAAGAATACGAGTATGTGTACAATCCTGCTCGGGGTGAGTACGACGTCAGTGGAGGGCCGCCGGTCCAGGCCAACGCCATGACCCAGAGCTACAATCTCCGCAAGTCCATGGGGTTCAACTACGAGCGGCCTTCGTTGTTTCCTCAGTCGGTGGTGCATCATCATCATTATTACGGTGCCGACACTGGTGGTGCTTCTAAACAGGATATTTTCCCAGTTGAACTGGGGGCAAGGATGACAAGTCTGGTGGTGCAGGCAGCGCAGGTAGCGCACGCAGCACAGGTAGCATCAATTCCCACATCGGAGGTGGCGTTGCCACAGCCATGGTCGCACACATCGCATCCACTTTCGCATGTTCCATATCTTTTATCGTCGTACCTACAATTGGTGGTGAATGCTGCCATGTCCATATACGCGGGCTACATTGTGTATACGGTGGTTCTGTCGATACGACAGGACGTGCTGTTCAAGGTGGCGCAACAGACCCGTCAATTGTTGGTGGAAATCGACAGTTGTCGTCGGTCCTACTATGATAATCAATGTATGCCAGAGACAATTGTCCCTGCACTCGAAAAGCAATGTGCTTACTGGTACAAGTGCATGATGCAGGACCCTTCCAAGAGAGGCAATACCTCATCCATTAGTGCCCAGACCATTGGTATTCTTATCAATTCGTTGGTGGAGCCATTGGGGTTGAAGTTTTTCATGGTTCTGACTCTTTTCATGATGGTGATTTTTGGGTGCAACGTCACTTTCGGCTATATTAGAGCCAAGATGTACTATGGCTGGTCCCTGTCGCTGCCATTGAAGGAAAAGCACTGATCACATCCATAGCAAAAAAAAAAAAAAAAGCTGCAAATTGTCCAGGGTGTCTGCATGACCATGGTAATTCAGATTTGGTGATAACGGGGGGGGGGGGTGTACATTTGGTTTACAGCTTCACTGCTTAGCTGAATTTTTTATTTTTTTTTTTTCAAAAGAAACTCCATAATAGCATGCTCCAACACTATCGATACGGCCTGGTTCAGCTACATAATTATTACCTCCTGGTTTCGGATCAAGGGTTTAGCGCCCACTTGCATGACGATCTTTAATTCAACGGCCAATTGATCTAACGGGGATTTGCATCTGCAGTACCTCCGTTGATAAAATATATAGTAGTATGAATGAGAAATCGTCTTATCTATACCCATACTGTATTGTAGGTCCATCATTTATAATCAAATATGTACATTATACATGAACATAATATCGAAATTTACGCTTGACACAGTAAAGCTTACTCAGCGCATATTCGTACAGATCATCTCACCAGATGTATTTTCAACCAGAAAAAAGAACCCTTGATACGAAAGTCATTTGGTTACACTAACGCCGATACAATTTGTAATCAGATATGCGCTGACAAATGACCTAAAACCCATACTGCGGCGTAGATCCCGAATGAGTCCAAGGGGCGAGCAGGAACTATTCCAGCCACTAAAAACAATCAGTACTAAGATATCCCACTAATAGACACCTTCTGACACTTTTTTTTTTCAAAATGCGGAAATTGGTCTTCTTAAGGTTTCATGGTGCATTACACATTATGTGGAAAAAAATATATATTGGCCGCAGGACTGAGATGATAACTCAGTGTGAAAATAGACGATCTAAGAATACTTTGTGCATGGCACATGTAACCGAACAACATACTAAGCCGAACCCCCCCTCACATGTTTTGCCGAACCCCCCAAATCCCTCTTTACAATTTAAGGTTTGTGAATAAAGTTTAAACCGGCAATTGTATGAAATGCCGAAACCCGTCCGACCACCTCCCCAAGTGGTCTGTCGCTGATGGCGTGGTTTTTTTTTGTGGTTGTTGCACGGGCTTTTGGAGGTGCCCAGACAGTTGCCGAATCGGACTTCGGTGTTGAGACCGGATTTGTGGTGGGGGTCTGATCTTAATGCACGTTAATCCGTAGGGTGACATTTTTTATTTTTGTTCGTTTGTATTGTTTAGGCAACCACATGTTTGCAGCGCCCCTCATGCGCTTTAACTGTACTAATATGTATAATTTATATGCACAGCCGGTCCATCACAATTTCGGAAATACCGAAATAAAAATATTTGTTGTCATGGTAGGGCTAGGAATGCTGGATCTGACGGCGGCGGCACAAGCTGGCACACTGGTTACGGGATTGCCACTGATACATGATCTACCATGAACACTTCTGTTTCCTGACAACCTTTGGCCAACAGACACAGTGCGGTCCACTGACCAAAGTCCAGGTAAGGCTCACTACCATCGTGAGATGAACCCAAGGCTCGCAACCTCGGCAGTTGTTACCATAAGATGTGGCCGCACCATGCACAAAAATATTAAACTTGTACCGAGGGATGAATGCAAGTAAAACCGTTGTTAAAATATTCACTTTTTGTAAGGCTAGCAAGCTCGGTCAAAATGTCGGATCGGGATACCATGCAGACACAAAAACCTCCTTTGAAATTTAAAATTCCTAGGTTGACTTCTGTCGGGAACTTGGCTGCCACTATATAAGTAGCCACTAATCCCCAGTTTTTAATCGTTGTTTTTACTTACTTAGTTTTACATTTGGCGCTTATCTTTTGCAAAGCATGGGTTTGTTAGGAGTGTCTGAACAAGAGGAACAGCAGCTTCGGGCTGCCGCCGGCTCGGATCTCCCTGATGAAAACAGACAGTCGTTTTCGTCTGCCAACATATCATACAAAACCGCCGAAGATCTTGACATACACGACAATGACCACGACGATCACGATCACGATCACGACCACGACCATCACCAACACCATGACTATGAGTATGACTCCCAATCGCAACATCATCAACATCAACACCAGCAAGACGACGCCACCATTGACGGCGTCAACGACAAGTACAAAGACGCGGCTGCCTCCGAAGGGGTGTCTAGTTACAACGCCGACAACGCCATAGTGTCGGATGATCCAGTGGTGGAGGAAAACGAATTGAATAGACGATACACAATTGAGTCGACCCGCGAGAAGGACTACGTAATGCAGCAGGAAATCGAGGTGCCGGGACTGAAGGAGATCAAGGTGGAGCACTTGGACTGGGACGATGGCAACGACCCTTCCAACCCCCAGAACTGGCCGGCTTGGAAGAAGTGGGCCATTACGTTTGAGGTGGCTTTCATCTGTTTGTCGTGCTCTTTGGGGTCCTCGCTTTTCGTCAGTGCCACTCCTCAAATGGTGATGAGATTCCACAAGTCCCAGGAGTTGGTGATATCCGGCTTGACCTTCTACATCTTGGGGTTGGCCTTGGGACCCCTTACCACCGCTCCGTTGTCCGAGATTCTTGGCCGTCGTATCATCTATATGGTGTCTCTTCCTGTGGGGATGCTTTTCACCATGGGTGTGGGTTTGGGCCAAAACATCGAAACCTTATTGGTTCTCCGGTTTTTTGCTGGTTACTGCTTGAGTCCTGCTCTTTCCATTGCCGGTGGAACTGTGTCTGATCTTTGGGCTTACTCGCCTCCAGACATGTCATTTGCAGTGTCTCTTTTCTGTTTGGCTCCATTTTTGGGGCCAGTGGTAGGTCCAATTATTGGTGGTTTTGCTGCAGAACACAAGAATTGGCAATGGTCAGCTTCCTGGATTCTTCTCATGATCACCGGTGCTCTTTTGCCCGTTGTTCTTGTCACCCCTGAAACCTATAAGCCAGTCATTTTGAAAAGAAGAGCCATTAAGAGAGGTTTCAAGGTCATCAGCCCTCCTGTCACCAAGGAAACTTTGAAGGCAAAGGCAAATTACGTTTTGCTTCGTCCTTTGGAGATCTTGGTGGTCGAACCAATTGTTTTGATCATGTCTATCTATACTGCCTTTGTGTTTGCTGTGTTGTTTGGATTTTTTGAAGCTTTTCCCATTATTTTCAGAGGGGTTTATCATATGGACCAAGGTGTTTCTGGACTTCCTTTCATTGGTGTGGGCTTGGGTTTATGTAGTGGTGTCTTCTTTTACGTCTTATTGGACAAAGTCTATTTCTTCCCAAAAAACCCTGATGGAACCAGAGGTAAATTCGACGAAAATGGTAATATTGTGTGGGATGCTCCTGAAAAGAAGTTATTGGTTGGTAAGATTGGTGCTGTTTGCTTACCAATCTCGCTTTTCTGGTTAGGTTGGACTGGAAGAACCGGTAGCGTCCATTGGATGGCTCCTACCGCTGCTGGGTTCCCATTTGGTTTCGGTTTGATTTTGATTTTCTTATCGGTCATTTTGTATTTCTCCATGTCTTTCCCACCCGCTAATGTTGCTTCTGCCTTGGCAGCTAACAATTTGTTACGTTATATCATGGCTTCGGTTTTCCCATTGTTCACTGTGCAAATGTACGAAAAGTTGAAGATTGGATGGGCTTCTTCATTATTGGGTTTCATTGCCCTTATCATGGTGCCCGTTCCATTTGTTTTCGAAAGATATGGTCCTCAGTTTAGAGCTAGATCCAAATTTGGTTACGCTGCTTACTTTAAAAATTTGGCTGCTGAAAAAGCTGCCAGAGAAGCACAACAGACAAATGAAAATCAACATGAGTCATCCAGTGCTGAACCATCCAAAAGCATTGATACCGAAAACGAACATATTCACGAAAAGCCAGAAGAGGCTGTTTCTCAGAAAGTTTAGCAAAGTTAGCTAGCATTTAATAATTAATATATCCACACACAGCGTACATTAGCTTCAGTAGATAAGAACTATGAAGACCAGGTGGATAATAATCAAGTGTCGTACAATAAAATGATAATAAATGGTATAGTTTTAATTTACGAACTTTTACTTCATGATAGATTTCCTTACAAGTTCCAGAATGGTACATATGTGCTTGTTGTGAGTTTCTCTATAAGCAATACAGAATAGGAAAGAGAGAATCGATTAACTTGACAGTAGTATCATCAACTGGTGCAAATTATAATCTCACTTTACTTTAGCAAGACTAAAAGTATATCAAAATCTACCTAATAAAGGATGGAAAAAATAGTTTAGCATGTAAATTGAATCTCTGGAAATGCTTCCTTGCAACTCTCTTTTGAGATAAAACCAAAACATGCCTTAACGCATCTGATATGACAATCTATTGTTAGTTTAAAATTCCGCCAATTGTTATATTACTATTGTAATTATTATTTCGTTTATCGGGACTATAAAGAGTTTCCACATTGGTCCTATTGTTGCATTTGATGGTGATTGTTGGATATTCTTTGGTACAGACATCTTTTGACACTCTTCTTTTATCTACAATAGAGTAGTGAATATAATAGAGTGGACAACTTCAAGTATCAATAAGTATAGCCAACAATCTATGGTGAACATTGATAATGTCAATGTATTATACGTGATGAGTAAAATACACAAACCCTGCAATACTCTAATTATGCTTCTTTTGTAGCGACAGTCAGAATGTTAGTATGTTTATTAGAATGAATAAATTTAGTGGATATTCCAAACGCTACAATGTCATAATTGTAGTGTCAATATATTAGAATGGGTATATTAGTGTGATGAAGTGCTAGAAATATAATAGTTTTACAGAATTGTATATATTAAGGTGATTGGAAAAGTATTATAATTGGTTTACTAGTATCAATAGTAGTTTAGGTATGTTTTCGAGTCTGTTCAGTGGTCTCAATACACTGATTGTTAATGGTGAACTTTAAATTTGGTCTACAATTTAGTGACTCCCCAAGAGTGCCTTTCTGGAATCTCGTTTTTGAAAGAGTACCCAAAATTGGATAAAAGCATATGATTCAGCATCTACAATTGGTTTTTCGCTGCTGTAGTGATGTATTGTTTCATGGTATTAAAGTGTCAATATAGCAAACATTTTAGTGTCGATTTACCAGTTAATATGGTCTATTTATTGAAATTTTTAGAACCAACACTCTCAAAAAATAACATAAGGCATCCATTATTCAAGCATAGATATCAAATAATATATAAGATTTTAACATAGTTTGCAAATATAACATTTTTATTGATTGGTTGAACTTTTATTAATCTTATTGAGTAATTTAACGTTTCATTGTTGATTTTTAAATCCTTAGCTCCTATTTTATGTATCTTTCCACCGTTTACTATTTTTGATTGATTAAAAAGTTGTTATCATGACATATGGAGATTGTAAAAATGATAAATCAATAAGCTATTTGCCGAAATTATATATATTGATAAGGTCAGTAGTACGAGAGGTAAACTAATAGAGTACACACATTAAATTATTTAATTTAGTATTTATATGAGTTTATTAATCAAAGTATTTGAGAATTTTATAGCAAACATTAGATGGCTTAATAGTCGGTAAAAAAGTCAATACTGTAGTGAAATAGCGTATATTGTAACAATTTGAATATTAAAGTGAAAACTGGAAATACTGATGAATTCTGGCGATATTGGTAAATAATGGAGAATATTAATGATTCTGAATACTAGATGGTCGTCAGGTGAATATTGTGATGAAGAATCCAGGAGTTATATTAAATATTACTGAAAAACTATGGTCACTTTTGTACCCAATGTTTAGTGATTAATGTAACACTTTTTTGTAAATAATAAATTCTACTGGCAACAAACATTATTGCATTCCACTGAATATTATAACGACTACTTTGGTTATTTTGTTCATCTTACAATAAATATTGTAGTAGAGCGATGTTGAAAATATTACTGTATTCTCCTGAATATTGTATGGTTAGAAAGTATATATTATTCCTTAAAATGATAATCAATGTTATATTGAGTATTGCGGTGAAAATTGTTGTCAATTACCGAATATTGTAGTTAATATCACCAAATATAATATTCAATATTATGCAATGTTTTATTCAAAATATAGTCAGTATTGTGTTGGAGCTCCTGTAAATTTTCCTACAGTATTGTCGTGATTATTGCCTAATATTAGTGACAAATTATAGTTGATATAGTCAATATTTTGGTGGTAACTGTCAATTGCTAAATATTTTCGTGAATATTGTCTAATATTACTGTCAAATTATAGTAAATAGAGACAATATTGCGATAACTTTAGTTAATTACCGAAAATTATCGTAGATATTGCCTGATATTTTGTATCACTATTATAGTCACTATTTTGGTGGTAACCCTAGCTAATTACTGGATATTTTTGTGATTATTGCCTAATATTATAATAGTCAATATTATAGTGAAAGCTTTAATTAATCACTGAATATTGCGGTGAATATTCTAAATTTTAACAGTCAATATTTTGGTGGTATTTCTAGTCATTATTATAATCTTCTCTATGGTGCCTATACGATCTGTGTCCACCACCACTACCGTTTCCAGTCCTCATTAGCATTCTCACCATTATTCCACTCCCAGACCCCCAAAAAATCAGTTAAAATCCACCATTTTTAACCATTGAAAATTCCACTACATCTTCCCCCACACTGCAAGACCACCACTGCCGCCACCACCATCATAACCACCCTCTCCAGCAGTCGATTTGCCCAACCTTCCCTATAGTCCTGGGTCACGTGACCTGCCTCCTCGCTCACCAACCCATACAAACCTACAACAACCATCACTTTACTTTCCATCATGAACAATCTCCCCAATCACCAGAACATGGGCGGCGGCAACGGAGGCTTGGCCAATCAGGGCCAGGCCAGCCTCAACGGGGCGTCTAACGGAATGAACCGCCAGGGACAGCGCCAGATCAACGTCCATCCGAGCCAAGTTCCTCAATTGGTGCTGGCGCTTAAGAATGAAGTGGCGCTAGCAAAGGCGTCAGGTGACGATCCAGCAAAGCAGCAGCAGCATTATAGTAAGGCAGAGAATATTCGCCAGATCTTGTTGAATTATCAGGCACAGCAGAGGTCTCGGATGCAACAGCAGCAGCAGCAACAACAACAACTGCAACAACAACTGCAACAACTGCAACAACAAAACGGCCAACAGACGCTGCAACAAGCACTGCAACAGCTGCTGCAGCTGCTGCTAGGAGGCAGCTCACGGTCGCCCAGTTTACAGCAAGGATTCCCTAGCCAGCCGTCTGGTTCTAATGCACAATCACCAATGCCGAATAACTTGCAACAAACGCGACAAGGATCCACACAAGCCACGCCGTTGATGGGGTCTCCGGGTCTTCTGGCAGAGTCGTTGCACCAGTCGCCTCTCATGCTGCGCCAACTGCCTGTTTTACAACAACAGCAGCAACAACAGATGAGACTGTCGCCAATGATGCAACAACAAACCACATCACAGCCCCAGCAGACGCAGCAGCAGGCACAGCAGCATTTCCAGCAGCAGCAGCAGTTGCGGTCTGCCAGTCTGCAGGGCCAAGCCAACACCAATACCTCGTCGATCCCTGCCAGCGCAGTCACCGTAGAGAGATTCAATCAGGTCAAACAAAGATTGCAAGAAGTGGGCCGAAAAATCCAAATCTTACAGCAAAGCAAGAAGGGAAACGTCACTCCCGAGCAGCTGGCGGTGCTTGATCGAGAGATTAATGAGTGGAAGGCCAAGTTTGCCCAGTTCCAACGGGTTGGGATTATCATGAGAAACCAGTTGATACAGCAGGTCAAGGGAAACAATGCAGGTGGTGCAGATATCGGCACCCCTGGAGGTCCGCAGGGACAGGGACAGACTCAAGCTCCAACGCCAGCAACGGCTCCAACACATACGGTGTCTGCTCCAACCCCTGCACAACTTCAACAGTTTATGCCCCAAGCAGCACTGCAGCCACAACAACAAAAGACGAATTCACCATCGTTGAACTTACTGCAGCCACCACCAGCCGCTTCGTCGCAGCCTACTCCGCAAAGATCAATGCCACGGGTGAGTCAAATTCAGCAGGTTCAACAACAGGCACAGCGGATTCTTCAACAGCAGCAGCAGCAACTGCAACTGCAACTGCAACAACTGCAACAACTGCATCAACAACAACAACAACAACCGCAACTGCAACCACAAATGCAAATGCAACAACCACATCAACCGCAAGAACAACAACTCCAGCAACAACGGGTCCCAAGTGTTCCACCTCAACACTCCAAACCGTCGTCCGCAATCGCTAGTCAAAGCCAAACACCTGTTGGGCTTAATGCTACCCTTGCAGGATCGCCTCCAATGCTGCAACAGCTACGTCCATCGTCTACTGCCGGCAGTCCAGATAAAATTTCAGGCACTCCTCTGGGTGCTCTGCAATCTGTATCCGGTGCACCCATCACTTCTGCTGATGCTTCAGCAGATACCCCCAAAGAAGGCTCACCCAAAAAGTCCCAATCGCCACTGTCTAGAGACCCTTCGCAGATCAACTTATCCGGAATCACCAAGCCCAGTGTTCCATCTATTCCAATCTCGAGTACAATTAACGTAAAGCCACCGGCTTCAGTCACACTCAAGGTCAATGGTGACAGTAGACCTTCGCTTACAGGAGGAGCAGCCAGTAGTTTGGGGGCACTTTTGAATACCCCAGCCATTACAAAATTACCTATGTTTGACCTTGCAAGTCGTGGTGCTACGGGCAATTTGCCAGATGCCGAGGGCCGTGTTCTTACCAAAAGAAAGCTTAATGAATTAGTTAGCACTACGGGGGTGGACGAAGGAGACGGAAAGACCAACATCGACGGAAATGTCGAGGAATTACTTCTCGATTTGGCAGATGAGTTTATTAATTCAGTGACTTCTTTCGCCTGCAGATTGGCCAAGCACCGTAAAGTGGACACTATTGATGCAAAAGATGTGCAATTACATTTGGAAAAAAACTGGAACATCAAAATTCCAGGTTATGCCATGGACGAGATCCGGTCGACCAGAAAGCTTCAACCCACCTCTTCATATAGCCAGAAGGTTTCGGGAGTGGAGATCTCGAAGTCGGTTAATGGCAATATATCTTGAGACCAAAATGGATAAAAAAAAAGCCATTTTGAGGTTCGCACATTTGCACCCAGTTAATGTATGGAACTGATAACTGATAACAGCGATTGCAAACCAAGATCAGCCACCCAGCTTGAATTTGCATGGCGCCAGAATCCGATTGGGAGATTGGAGCGATCAGCTTGGTCATAAGGTACGGCGGTGTTGGTACCATCTGTTTCCCAGTAGGGAAAGTGGTGGAGTTTGCTGATAATATACAGGCTACTACTGGCGGATACTAGCGCCAGTATGGAGAGTTTCACTATAACGGTAATTGTACCGCAAAAACTCCTGAGCCACCCACAACAGCCCACTCCCCCAAACCCATAAAGATATTGTAATTAACCCTCCATAGAACACTCTACGCTAGCGCATATAATTCAATCAATTGTAATTGGTGCATGATTTCTGAAATTAACCTTAATCAAATTTGTACATTATACCTGTACATTACATTACTTTAATAATAATAGTTGACTATATGTATGATGATCATTGCCCCCACCTTTTTTTTTTTTTTTTTTTGACATCCAGATACTGCAACTGATCGGTTCCAATGCGCCTTTCCCAATCTGGTTAACCGCAAACTGTTATCCAAATGGCTGCCACAACCGCTCTACTATAAATACCCCCTAAATCCCCTTCGTTTCCTCTCCATTCTCCTCTCAAATACGCTGCAAAAATGAGTCCAACCGCCGCCGCCAACGCCGCTAAAGCCGCCGCCACAGCCGCCTCCTCCAAACAACACCCAGACGTGATCCAAGGCGCTCACAACATCGTCAAAGGGTTTCCTCCCCCATACCCTATTCCTGAATTCACCGACCCTTACGCAAAAAGAAAGTGGATGCTTGAGCACATGGCCGGGGCGTTCCGGGTGTTTGGTAGAATGGGATATTCTGTGGGGGCCGCTGGCCATATTTCAATCAAGGATCCCGTTGTTCCAGGGACTTTGTGGATCAATCCAATTTACAAACACTTTTCGTTGATCAAAGTCAGCGATTTGATTCATATTGACGACCAGTGCAATGTGTTGGAGGACGGGAACCAGGCGGCTGTGAATGCGGCCGGGTGCTCCATCCATATTGCCATACATAAGGCCAGACCCGACATTATGTCTGCATGTCATGCCCACCTGATTTATGGGAAGGCATATTCTGCTTTTGGTAAGGAGCTTGAGATGATCAATCAGGACGTGTGTATCTTTTACAAGCGCCATACTGTGTTTTCCAACTTTGGTGGTGTTGCTATTGACGAAAAGGAAGGTGAGGAGATTGCCGCGGCTCTTGGGCCCAACGGAATAGCCGCCATCTTACAAAACCATGGTCTTCTTACTGTTGGTTCCACTGTCGATGAGGCTGCTTTCTTGTTCACCTTGATGGAGGGCTCTTGTCAGGCACAGTTGTTGGCCGATGCTTCCAACTACAAGAAACAGATCATTCCTGAAGACGTGGCTGAATATACTCTCTTGATGACTGGTGATCCAGAGAGTTTGTACGGGGAATTCCAGACCGATTATGAGTTGGAAGTGGAGTTAACCAAGGGTGCTTTCCTTGAATGATTGGCCCAAAAATCCGCCAGCTTTGGTCTGGCCATGTCTGTTCCAGTGTCATTGTGGCTTTCTGGGACTCTGATGTTAACCACGACTTTTTATTCTTGAAGCAGCTATTTACGGTTACGCTTGTTATTTGTTTTACGGTTTTTATTGTGTATAATTCCAATAACTATATATGGATATGCTGATGGTGCTAATGGCTTTGTTCCCAACCACATTGTGGATGTAACACCTGTTGAAGCAGGCCACGTCAAAGGTGTCAAAAAAAAACGTCAAATATTTATTCTCTTGGCGCATATATCCGGTTCACCATAATGATATTACTCGTGCCCTTTGGTTCCTCTTATGTACTAACTGTTGGAACGACAGAATCGATGGCATTTTGGCCTTTAAACGGGAGTTAAAATAATGACTCCCAATTTTCTTGTAATTTTTCGCAGCCATTTCAGCCATTTCAGCCATTTCTGGCCAATAAACATGGATCTTGGGTATTTGATCAGGAATCACCCGTGGATTCGTTCTTGTGGCTCTTCCTGATTTTCTTTGCCCAAGCCTTGACATCCTTATCATAAAGTCCCTTGGAAACACCATTCAAAAACCCGTTTTCTTGCAACAAATCCCAAGGAGATTTTCTTACCGAATCGTTTTTTATCAAGCACGAATCAATAAACAGGCAGAGGCTGGAATCGTAGGGTTGTTTGGAGACGGGGTTGATTTTTCCCGTCAAAGAAGGCGGAGTTTCGTTGACAATCCTCTGCAATAAGTCCAAAATGCCGTCGGGCCCTCCGTTACTGGCCAGATCGCCATCTTCGTCGCTCCACACCGGCACACCACTGGCCAATTCAATGAGCATTAGTCCCATGGACCACACATCCGACTTGACCCCGTAGTTCAAGCCCTGGATCCGTTCTGGCGACATATAAGTCGAAGTGCCCACAAAAGTATCGGCCATGGCAAGAGAATTGGTCAATTCACGGCTGACGCCAAAATCACACAACTTGAACTCGCCCTTATGAGTCATCAACACATTGCTAGGTTTAATATCACGATGGATGATCTTATGGGTGGTATAAAGGTAGGTTAAGCCGGAAAGAATGGCATATGCTAGTTTCTTCAACGTATAAACAGGAAACTGTCTGTCTTCGGTCGACGGCAAGATCTTGTCTAGCGAACCGCAATTGCAGTACTCCATGCAGATCACTATGGTGTTGTTATTATTGACAAAAGCCCCATAGAATTCGATGATATATGGAGACTGACATTCATGAAGAATCCGAAGCTCTCGGATTATTTGGGTTTTGATGACTGTTTTCAGATCAATATGGATGATTTTTTTCGCCATGATCTTCTGGCTAGGAACATGTAAGATTTTGGTGACGGTTCCTGAATTTCCTGAACCCAAGCTTTTAAGGGTCACCAAGTCATTATTATTTAGTTTTATCGACGACGTCGTGGCAATGGGTGACATATTATCTAGGCCTGCGTCGGGCCTTTCGCTTGGCGACGTGGCTGTGGATTTGGTGGGCGATATCGACGAAATCACCGTTTGTCTCTTTCTGGTGGGTTTATTGGAAAGCTCCAAATGGGTAAGTTCGTCAATGATATCATGTGACGACTGCGAATCTGGATCTATATTTCTATTACTTTGGTGCACGTTCAAGCTGGTGCTAGGAGATTGCCGTGGTACTGATTGGGAAACCACTTTGGTGGAGGTGGTGATGTTGGACGAAGAGGGAACATTAAGGTTTAATACTGGTGCAGGCCGCATGTTGATCCGCTTCTGCCGCAACGACGTGCTTTCGAATTTGATGTCGTCGATTGGCTGCACGTCCTTGACGGGGGATGCATTCAAAGAAAGCTTCTTGAAGTTCTTTCTTCTTAAGGTCTTGGATTGAAGAAGTTGCGAGTCGGCAGAAACCGGCGATGCGGGGGCTACCTCGTCCGCCCCGCCGGCTGGTCCCGGAAGAACCACCCTCTTGGCGTGCGTTGCTGTCAATGGTGATGACGGTAGTGGTGAAGGAATGGGCGGCAATTGCTTGTCTTTATTTGACCCCAACGAGGACAGCGAATTGTTGTTTAGGCGCATCATACTGAAGGTGGGTGTTCAAATAGCGCAGCGTGCGTTATGTGGGCGTACCTCGTGCTGCTGGCTGGCTGCGTCTGGCTGCTGCGGCTGGCTGTGCTTGTAACAGGGAGTTTGCGTTGGCTATCACGGTCAACATGATAAGCTTCACTCGATTTGTAGGCGAGTAGGGCAGGTCATGTGTTTGGTCACGTGCACAGTCACGTGACCGTACTCGTGTTTAATCTATCATGTAGGCCAGTTTGTTTAAGTTGGTCAAAAATCCCGAGTTGAGGGGTGGCTTTGAAACTTGGCGTTCTGGTCTAAGCGTGCACCCGTTTGGCTAGTTTATTTTGTATTGATCGGCATAAATAGCCCTAATTAACTTATTATTTAACCTTTGCATGTCTAGCGAGTCTAGGAAATATGGGCCATAACCAGGCTTAGTCCAATTTGTGTTCTCACCTACTGACGAGTCAGAACCCCCACCCTGAAAACAATTAGTGCATGAAGCTGATAAATAAGTTCTATTTTAGTACTATGCTTGGCGTTTTTTTTTTTTTTTGTTTGTTTGTTTGTTTGTGTATGTAAATATATGTGGAATTTCCTGCAAGCAGCACCTAGATATATGTAATAACTCACATCATGTATTGGGTGATTTCTCCATCATTAAAAGGTGGTCAGACACAAACTGGAGCCCCTTTGGTCCCAGACTTTGGAATCTCTTTTATCGTGGGGCTTTTACCTTGCTTGGGAGCCTTTGCCCTTTTGCAATGGTTCAAGATCAATCGTAAATATCCGACCACGAGCGCTGGTTCTAAATACGTAACCTTTGAATTTTTAACTACTTTCAGCTACAAAACCAGAAAAGTCCGTAAGGTCATAACGCCGGTGTCAAAAAAAAGCAAGCTGCACATCACTGCATTTTGCAACAAGGTATCTTCTAAATGTTGCAAAGCACAGTCTACTTACGAGGGCATGGAACATTCATAACCATCACTTATAACCCCCTCCCCTTTGGAAAATCATTCCAAAAAATAGAATATATTAACCTTTACCAAACAACTTATATATGAACATATGAACATATTTGAGTTCATTTATTTATTATACACGCGGGCCCCGGCCCGCTGCCACCAGTGCGCTAATATACAAATCTATGATTGGTGCTGATTGACACCATATGTTGTAAAGTCATCAGGTTTTTGCTGTCCCAAAGCAGCTGCGTATTGCTGTTGTTGGAGCTGCTGCTGCTGGAGCTGTCTGGCATTATGTGCAGCTTGCTGCTGCTGTTGTTGCTGCTGCTGCTGCTGCTGTGCCTGGGCAATAGCTTGGTTGAATGCCTGTTGCTGCACCACCGCTTGATTATATTGCACTTGGGCTTGTGCTTGGGCGTATTGTGCAGTGGTGTAGTGTTGTGCCATTGGCACTTGAGCGAAGGGAACAGATCCGTTCTGATTAGATAACATGGCCATATCAGTGGGAATCATCCCCAAAGGAGGTTGGCCCATAACATTGGAGGTGGGTGGTAACGTGGCAATCAAGCCATGGTTTTGGTCCTGGCCGTTGATGGGAATGCCTCCGGCAAGACCAGCAGCACCTCCGTTATTGATACTGTGCAAGCGGCTGATCAGGCCGCCGTTGCTGGTATTATTAATATTTTGAGAAAGTTTCTTCTTTCTGGTACGACATGATGCACATACTTTATGCTTACCAATGTCTTTGGCGTCAAGCGCCTTGGCGCACCGATTGCAATTACCCAACTTCTCCAAGTTGGTTCTTCTGATCTTATCGTTTTCACGACACCTCTCACATACCTTGTAGTTGCCGGCCTTGGTTCGTTCTTTGGACTTGGGGTCTCCTCCGGCACCACCTCCTACTCCTGCTGCCCCTCCGCCGCCGCCGCTACCACCAGCTGCTCCTGGTGGAGACGTGGACCTCTTCTTATCTTCAGTAATAATCGACGCATTGAGGGGACCTGAACAATGCACACATCGTCCTTGCGCTGCCCGGTTAGCTTTCCGTTTCCGCAAGTTCTGTCGGCATGATGGACACAACACATACTTCTGCTCATCAGGAGGAATGTCGGATCCACACCGACGGCACGCACCAAGCTTGTCCTTGGTCTTCTTCTGCCATCTACGCGATCTCTGCCGTTGGAGGTCACGACAGTGCTGGCACAACTTGAAGATCTTGGGCTCCGCAAGGTACTTGGTGCCACCTTCCTCGTTGCTCTGAGGAATGATGATGGGCTGATCAAATTCCTTCTTACACCGCGAGCACGACGATCTAAGCATTTGGTCGGGCGGAACCTCGGCCCCCGGCTCGAGCGCTGGCTTGTCTTCCGCTGGCGACGGGTCCAGCTTAATGACGGGATTGCCGCCGGGGCCCTCGTTTCCGTTGACCATTTGCTGCTGGATATGAAGAGGAGGAATGGGCGCCACCAAGCCCTTCTCGGTGAAGTTCGCAGGCGGCGAGTTCTGAGTGCTGCCGCCGTTGAGGTCGTCAAACCGCTGCTCCATGCCAAACCCCGGCTGCCCAACGTGCTGCTGGGGAAGAAGGTGGCTATGAGGAAGCGGCGGTGGTGGCAATTGCTGGAGTGAGCTGTTGTACTGTTGGCCATTCATGGGCATCTGCTGGAGGTGTGATCCCGTGGGAAGATGGTGGAGCTGGTACTGGCCCGGCATCGTGTGGGGGTGAAGTTGTGGGTACAGCTGGGGAAACTGTTGGTGTTGTTGTTGTTGTTGCTGTTGCTGTTGTTGTTGTTGATACCGCCCATCGGGAATCATGGCCTGGGCGGTGGCGATAGACGGATTGGAGGGGTTCGATAGGTCAAACTCCTTGGCAGAGTGGTCCGGTGCGTGACCTATGTTTCGTGGCTGGTTCGAGCTCGAGTGGGCCACTTGCGCAGACGGGTTGAGTTGGGGCTCTATCAGAGTCTCAACACCTAAAAACGACTGTTCCATTATTATGATACCGTATGCGAATAAATAATATTGTACAAGATGGGCATAAACAGCAAGGACGGCTGCAAATGGGCTTATTGGGGGACTCTGGAACGTCTAATGGGCGGCGTTTTCGGCGTTTTCCGAGGACTTAGCTTTCCAGATCAAACGCTGGCGTTTATGGGAAAATTTGAACTTTTTTTTTTTTTGGTTTCAAAGCTTTTGGTGGGGGTGGATAGCGAATTCCGAAAGGGAATCTTTTTTGTCACGGGTTTGGGAATACAAGCGACGACTATTGGTGGGGGGGAGACAAAAAAAAAAAATAGAATGCTGTGATAATTATAAGGGCCCAGTTTCGTGCTTAAATGATGAATAAACTGGAAATGATCAATATATATAATCAAGTTAATTGATAATGCAGGAATTGCACTGTTAACAGGGGGTCCAAAGCGTCAGGCAGCAAACAAACAAATTTAAGTGGAATAAAATTATTTTTTACCAAACTTACAAGGTCAAGTGCGTTTGTTACACAAACCCACCAATGATGTAACGTGGAGGACAGACACATTTTTATCCATACCTAACATGGGAACACCTGAGTGGCTCAGGTGGGGGTTAGACGGGTAAGTTTAGAGGGTGGGGGAAGGGCCATTTGGTGGGGGACCTCGCCACGGAACCTCCACTAACCTTCTGCTGCTACGCGCCTCCACATCCCCCCGAGCCTCAAGGTTCAGGGACCATGCTTCACAGGGATCTTTGATATGTCTAGGAACCATAGTTGATGACAACCAGCGGTCACAATCTTGGGGTTGCTGATGGTTTTGAGTCTCATGCACTGCAATCAGCCTGACTTCTAAAAAGCAACGGGCATGCATGATTTTTTAGGCGCCGCAGACCGCGTCGTGTGCTTACCGCGATCAACTACTCTCTCCACCACCAATTGCCATATTCCACTGCTTCTTCGCTGTCGTTGCCTGCCGGCAGGAGGGACCGTGCGGGGGTGGCGCCGCTTGCAGTGCCTTGCCACACTGGGGTGGTGCTGCCTCATTCTCGCAGCAATTCGGCGGCGTTGGTGGGTCGACGTCAACTCAAAAAAAAAAAAAAAGTCGTCTTTTACCGTGCGTGTAAGTACCGGCATCTCGGTGGATTAGCATCACGGCAAATGAAGTGATTATTCCGCTTCCCCTGAGCCAAAAAAATAAAGGGACTACTGTACAGTATTGCATAAACCTCGCCTTTCATCCTATTTGTTGTGGTACTGAAACGGTAGCTTCTAACAATACGTTGTCAATCACACTCATTCGCTCGACAGATAATGCGTTCACGCAGGAGGTTGTTTGGTGTCTCCCGCGTTCAAACCGCCCCAGCTATGTTGTCGGCCCTGAGTGTTCCATGCAAGATCAATAACATATGTATTGGACAGATCGGGAATGCTGCTCAAATAATATTTGTGAAATTAAGTTTATGCTTACAGGTCAAACTGGCCATGACGTAATTCAACGATGTTCGCCCGTTTGATCTTCTGGTCTAGTTAATTAAAGTCTTTTGCTAAATTACACTCATTTTCGTTTCTTGCTTTTGTGGCTATCTGAAATTCTGGTGGATTCTTTGCTGTTTTACGTGAAACGAACAACTGTTAACATCAAAAAAAAAAAAAATAATAATAATAATCTATCCTGATATCTTTCTTTCATATGGTTTTACCCGCAGGCTGTGTCAACTCATACGAGCCCTGCCCGCTTGTTGTGTCTAGCTTTACAGGTTGAAAATGCCCTATTCCTTCTGATATTGGCCGACTCCAAAGCGTCCCTGTTATACGGTGCTTTCTTGCATATACTAAAGGTTCAAGATTTAATTACAATTACATCTGATTACTACTGGTGCTAACTTTTTTTTTCGTTCCAAACCTTTTCCTGGAGCCCTACCCAGTTCTATTTTCTACGCACAGCCTATTCTTAAGCAGTGCTCGTTTGGTAATAATAGTACCTCGCCATACTTCATCCCATGGCTATTAACAAAAAGTAGCTAATCGCCCCACCTATCACACTATAGTATGCTCTTAAATTGCATAAGATTAGAAAACAAATCATATTATGAACGTGTGCACTTTAGATTCGCCGCTGTGCTATTAAGTGGCTTATCATGGCAACAAACCCATCGTCCGCTAGCTTTTTTTTTTTTTTGATTTGATGGTGCATTTCGGCGGGGCCAACGACATAACTGCGACATCCACAGCATAGCCTGGATAAAACTTTATACACTGTTCATGAGATATTATTACATTCTTAACTGGCATATTATCTGGTGTGTGTCTATTGCTTGGCTTGTAGGTGTCCAAATTGCCTTCGTGGTTCGTCATACTAATTTGTCTCGGAATCTGCAAGGGCACACGAAGCAACCGATACCATAACCATGACTTACATAACCTGTCAAACTTGCCGCATAATATTCACAAACTTACCTGACCCGTCAAACCGAAAATGCAGGATCCCTCTCCTGCTAGGTATGATCTCCCCATTCGCAAGCAATCGAACATTGACGGTAGACCCTTAGTGGGTGCTCCTATGTTAAATTTTCCCAGTTTGGTTCTAGGGCCGATACCGGCGAGAATATGAGCCCAATCAATTTGTAGTGAATCTTCGCTGCACCCTTGCCTATTCTATGGTCTCTCCAGATTGTGGCAGTGTTTGACGGGCTAGTTTCAACTGGCCCGAACAATATTCAAGGCGTTCATTCGTGCCTGTAATATGTCCCCTATTATTCGTTGTGCAAATGCAAGAACGAACAACATACTGACCTAAAATCCGTTTAGCAAAAGTTTATTTTTGCAGTCGGCTAGTCCCACTGGCCCAACCTCGCTTCGACGGTCCTGTCCGGGAGCTCTTGACGTCTATATGAGCCATGCTCTGGTGTAAGGGGTACATGTTTTCTGCGGTTATTTTCATCCTTTTCTGGCCCTAAGGATAAAGTTGCACCGGTTGCAGGGCGATAGCTACTGGTAAAAGCCGTTCGTTCCTTCTGTGCCCTTTCACTCTACTTGGCTGGTCCTTTGAACCCTTTGAATCGTCCGATCACTGGCTTGATTTGACTTTCATATTCTTCTTTGCCTGCCTCGAGAATATTGTACTCTAAAAATTCCGCTTGGTGTTATTCGGTGTTCTTTTATCTTGTTCTTACTCGTACTGTATAGCCCTCATTCATGGTTCTTGAGTTTGGGGCTGTGAAATAGGCGAAACTATATATGGCCTGCTTATGCTATGGAGTGAGTGTGAAATTGATCCTGTGTCTCTGCACAGCTATGCACGGTCTAGGAACTTTGCAGCCAAATGACAACCTCAAACACCTGTGCCACGCCATATGTGCTCTACGGTTCTGCGGGTGTGACATCTAGGAATTTGAACTGCAACATTCAACCAACAAACAAAACTGTTGATGATTAAATAACTATATTCGTACTGACGTTGAAAAATGCCAAACCCAGTTCGAGTGCTAGAATAACGCGTTACGTTCCACCTTTTGTGCCATTCTGTTTCAGGGACTTTATGGTGGTTTTCTTTACTCTTTTCTTTTGTCTTTGAATAGGCCAGACTTGTTTTGAGTTTGAGCTTGAAATTTTACTTACACTAGATGTTCCATATAGTGGACTAAGATCATCTAATAATCTAGAGGCCTGCTCAAACTGGCCCATTTTTTCCGCTTTACATGTATCCCAACTTCCAAGCACAGTTTGCAACCCTGTCAGTCTAAATTGGCGGCGTTCTGAGCCATCTTTGATGAACCGATTTCAAACCTATTTATGTGGTATATTTCCGTGGTCTTGCACTGAGCCCTAAAAACCCTGATCCGCTACTATAATCTGTGGAGACAGCCGTCTTTGTTCTCGCTATTAACCTTCTAGCATTTTCCCCCATTAAAAACTTGGTTTACACTCGATAAACTATATTCCGATTTATTACGTTTTTGTATTTACAAGCCTCGAACTGCGATTGGACCAAGGGAGTTTACTGTGAGGAAAATTTGTAGCCGTCAAAACGTTGGCCTTGTTTGAAGGGCCCGTTATGGCCTAATTACCTGCGTCATGCAAGGTTGAAAGGATGCATTTTGGCACATACGTCAAATATGACACATTACTTCAGTTCGTGCATTCTCTCGTTGGTTTCCTTTCCCAATATCGTAGCCACCTCCACCGCCCTGTACGCACCAAAGCATATGATCAACGCCCCGATTCCCTTCACACTCTTTTGCCACCATACCGGGTTCTTCTTAAGGTCGATTTTGCCAGTATCGAGGTCCTTGAATACGTACCCCGATGAAAGATACGCTCCTCCCGCAAATGCCATGAGCGATTGCATGGCAGTACATGGCACGCAGCCTTCCAGAAGCTGGTCCGGCGACAAGGGACCCGCGGGTGGCGGGTTGAATACAGAAAGAATGTTCGACATCGTTGGCCTCTTCCAGAAAGTGGAACTGGTGCCCTAAAGGGGTCATCGATCACGTGATCTCTCACGTGAAGATTCATCCATATATCCAACCACCTTCCACCGTTGCTACACCTCCAATGCTTAAAGTTCCCCCCATCAAGCAAAGCGCAAGACGAATGTCTGCTCGCATGACACGGGCCGTCCCCCAGCGGTCGGCCCGTCCCTATTCGCTGTACAATTACTACCAGCAGTACCAAGAACCTCGCCGGGGATCGGTGTGGACCAAGCGGATCCTCACGTCTGTGGTGATGTTGGGGGCCATTGCAGGCTACTCCTGGTACATGTTCTGGCCCAAACACACGTTCCCCACTTCGGTGGCCAAAATCCTCCGTAAGGGCCTTTGGGCCGAAAGTGACAAGGGAGAAAACGACTACCAATTGGCCCTCAAGTATTATCTCGAGGCGTTGGAAGAATGCAAGCAAATTGGCGTTGATAAGCTTTCTGACGAGTACACGGGAATCCAGTTGAAGGTGGGAGAAATGTTTGAAAGGCTCAACATGTTGGAGGATGCTGAATTTCTCTATAACGAGATTGGAACGTTGTATCTTACGGTATTAACAGCACCATCGGATTCTCCCCAGCACAAACGCATCAAGGATAGAGACCACCGGCGCCACTTGATCCAGAAGGATCTTCGCATAGCCATCAAGTTGGTGGAGTTGAATCGTGCCAACCCACAGCTAGCACGGGCGATTTTGATCACCCATCTCATCATTGCTCAAGACGAAGTCAACAAGCACTTGAAGGGCGGTCTGCTTACTCAAATAGGACTTGGGCAAATGGCCCTGGGCCTGGCAAACCCCTCGGAAGACTACAGTGCGGTCCAGGAGAACGACACCATCAGCATCACCAATAACGGCGTGACTACTGTCATCAAAAAGACCCCTGAGGTGTGGGAGCCGTTTGCAGACGAGTTCTTCAACGCCATGGACCTTTTGGGCGCCATTTCCGTTGCGGTGGGCGACGTGGCCACGGCTTCCAGGGTCAGAATATCCATGACGGAAGCCATGCTTTTGGCCGATGCAGAGCCCCATAAAGTATTGATGTCACAATGCAACTTGGGCACGCTTCTCTATCTCCAGGCGGGCGAGTTCGAGGCCCAGGAAGTGGCCATGAGGCGCAAGTTCGCCGAGGCTTCGGGCTTGAAGTACGAGCAGGTCAAAACTGAAGACTTGTTGAACCTGAACAAGCAAGCCAAGGCCATCTTGGAAGATTCCGTGTCTGAAAAAGACAAGTTAGTGTACCAAACCACGATTTCTTCCAAGGAAAAGTGCATTCAGTTGGCTGCAAAATCGTACGAATCGGTGCTTGATTTTGCCAAAAGCCTTCCCCAGGACTCCGCAAATAGCGTGGCCATCAACCAGACTGTGGCCTTGGCTACATATGGTCTAGGAGTGGTGTATCTCCATCTTTCTGATTATGAGAAGTCTGAAAGACTATTGAGAGAGTCAAGAGTCAGAAGCAAAAGTGCCGGATACGACGAATTGATCGGAGAAATCGAAAGAGAGTTGAATAAATTGTTCAAAGAAAAGAAAACCAAGAACCACTCCCATGTCCCCGGGCCAGTCGAATTGGATATCCATTTCAGGAAGTAGCTGCAAAATTGGTTGCAAAATGCCCCTCCTACAAGAATTGAGATTTTGCAGCTTTTATTGAATTTGGAGTCAATATCCTCCAGACCCTTGTCATTGAAGGGTGTCATATTGAAACTCTAATGTATATAAAATAGTATCTACCCCTTACAACAGCGTTCACAGCTTATTTAAGATATTGTCCCCATAGTGTAGCTACAGACATTCTTCGTTCAAGTGATATAATTCTCTCCATTCTAGTCATATGTATAGACCAAGAATTGTCCCACCTAGCAATAAACCGCATATTGCAAACAGACTAACGTTGGTTCTGCAACAACTGGCTCTCCTCATCGTCACTCTTGACTTTTGCTCCAATTTCCTTCTTCTTACCAAACACAGCACTGATACCTTTGGAGAACAAACTGGAGTTTTCCAACTGCTTCAACTTGAATTGCAAGATCTCGTCAAGCGAAGGAGGCTGGATCTCTTGAGGGATGGCCGTGGGATCAATCTGGATGTTGTCAGAAACAGAGGAAGCGTCCGACTGAACCGGCTTCAACTGTTGATTGGCAATGGCTGAAACTGGTGGAGGAGTACTTCCGGTGATAATTCCATCGAGTTCGGGTCTCATTAATGCTGGGTTTCTGGCAATAGAGGCTGCAGAAGAAGGAGCATTGCTCTGGCGGAAAGCATCGTTGGCCCCATTATTGTGGCCCGGAGTCTCTGTCGATAACCCCGATCTATGGGGATCCTGTTCGGTTGCCCCATAGTTCGAAACAGAGCTGTTGGTTCCAGTGTTTCCACTGGAATGGAACGAAAAGATCGACGAGTTGTCATCAAATACAGAGCCCATGTCTTCCAAATTCAAGCCCTTTGTTTCTGGGAATAAAAACTCCACTGCCAAAAAAGAAAGGGCACACGATGTGGCTGGAATCAAGTAGGTCTTCCATTCGATCAAATCCAATAAGATGGGGGTCATTTCTCCCACTACAAAATTAAATAACCAATTGGTGGCCGTGGCCATAGCTGCACCTTTGGATCTGACTGAATTGGGGAAAACCTCGCTCATCATCCAAGGGATTGGACCCCAACTGTAACCAAAGGCTGCGTTGGTCACAATCACACAAACCACCACGGTATTAGCAGTATACTGGTTATTCAAGAAAAGGGAAAATGCGATAATCAATAAAGGAATTCCCATAAACACCGCACCTGAAAGCAACAAAGGTTTTCTTCCCCAGGAGTCCACAAGATACCATGGGGGAATAGTACTGAGCACGTAGACTAACGAATTAAATCCCGTCATCAAAATAGCGTCCCGGCCGACCCAGCCGGCAGATTCAAAAATCATGGGAGCATAATAGGAGATGATATTGATCCCGTTCAACTGGGCAAACATCTGCGAAAAGCAAGCCACCGAAAGTCTCTTGGTATACTTGGTAAATAAATAGGTGTAGGATCTTTCACCACCTTCGATTCTGGCCACAAGAATGGATTCTTTGATGTTTCTGTACTCTTCTTTAGCCTTTTCGTCCTCCACATCACCGTCAGCGTAGAGATCGGCAATCACAATCATTCCCTCGTGGTTGTGGTCATGGTCAAGTAGCCATCTTGGGGTTTCCACAATGATGAAAGTACCCAAAAATAACAAAAATCCCACCACACACTGGACAAAAAGAGGCGATCTCCAGGACCAATCGTTCTGGATGAACGAGAATCCATAATCTACCCAAATACTGGCGGAGTAGCCTACAATATTACCAGTGAACTCCAAACTGGCATAGAACCCTCTGTCGGAAGGAGGACTGATTTCTGACTGGTATGGGGGGATAATCGTGGTCAAAAAGCCAATGGCAATACCTCCGATGAACCGGCCCGCGGCCAAGTTGATAATATTCACCGAAGTGGCTTGGATTATGCCCCCTACAACAAAGATAAACGAGCCGATCCGGATGGTCCGTCTTCTACCCACCTTGTCGCCCACTTTTCCAGCAGCAAACGACGAGAAAAGAGCCCCGATTTCAAGAATTGCAATCATGGTACCCACTTCCGCAGGGGAGGGGTTCTGATAGTAGGCTTTGAAGTACTTGTTGGTCAAAAGCGAACTCATTAACCCTTGTTCAAACCCGAAAAGAAACACTCCTAGCGAAACAAAAATGGAGGTGAAGTTGAGAAGCGCCCGGCCCACGAGCCACGACTCCTTGATCTGGACATGTTGGTGATCCATGGTGATGTTTGTTTGTTTACTGAAAATTCCCAAAGGCTATGTTCAACCGATTTTTCATTCAATTGAGTGCTTATACGCTTGGGATAAAGATGGCTGTAATCACAAGCCGGTGGTTATGGTGGTGATGGAAACTATAGAAGAGTGTTCCCGTCAGTAGAGTATGTTATAAGGTACAGATTGCTTGGCTACCTTCCAGAGATAACGTTGATGATGTTGCTGTGCACGACTGGTTATATCTGACGTCACGGGATAGAAGTACCGTGCAACCGCGTGGACACCACTGACAATAGTGGTAACGACATAATAGGAGGAGAAGCTTGGTGGGTGGGGGGACGCTAGAAGGAGGCTCGGGTCAGGGGAGCAGATGGCCCGAAACAACCTTGGTTTGGGGGTACTTGGGCCCGCCAGTACGCCCTACTAATCTCAGTACCACTATTGGCCTTGGAGATGTGATTATGTACACGATTTTTGACACAAACGTGCAGCTGATTGGATGTGACGTCATACTATACCACAGTGGAGCACCTGGCACCACCTGTGAGGCAACAGCAGAAGGCCCAGAATAGATTACTGGAGAACTGCCTGGTTAAATGGACTCTTGGCTGCTTGTTTTTGAGGGGTATTGCCGTGCTGAAATACAAGCACAAGTGCCTATTTTGCAACCATAAAACAGAAATCTTAAATCTCGATCCACTGTTGTCTAAATGCTATTTAGACTAGCTGGCACCAGTAGTAGCTAATTGCAACGGAAACGAAGGCACCACTGAAGTATCGGGAAGGAGATAACTCCACAAGTAACGCTATACGCTTTTTGCTCAGCTGCAAGTTGCGCGGAGCTTCTGGTTGCTCCGTTCCGCTTTGGCTGAAACTGTTAGAGACTCTCACGTTGTCGCTTACACAAGCTTCCGCAAAACTCCATCTCTGATGTCCAGATCAACGGTTTCTTGTAGTTTCTTTGGGTGCACGTGAGCGATGGGGCGTGCAAACCGTAGTAATAAGCACCTCTAAGCCCTCTGCACTTGGAAACAATAAGAGCCAGGCACACGGGGACCAAGACCACGGTTGTGCTCCACCGTCTCTTCATCATAACCTCACATATCTCCGCTTTCCACAACCACAGAAGGCTCTGTAGTATGTTTTATGGTCGAGATGAGCGGACCCGGCGTTTCCTGCATACCGCCCCCAGGTCCTAATGAGATTTATCATCCCAACTTACCAGGTCTATTTGCTATATCTTTAGTGCTACCGGTGGGATTCTGTAGTCCCGTGTGTTCTCCACTTCTTTGATTCCAGTACTCCCTAAAAACTCCGAGATCCGCCTTTGCCACCTTTTGTGAACGATCCCTTCCCCGTATCCCGGAGTCCCAAACAGGCAACTCATAAACCCCCAACCACCCCACCTGGCCCTACACCCCTAACCTTTCAAGGCCAGGTCGCTTAATATTTACTTATAATACTCTAGCATACACGTTTCCATCGTCTAATCACTACATAATGGACCAAAACCCCCCTAAAAGAAGAAAACTCGAGCATCCTACCCCCATAAGAACTTCTGTTGAAGTGAATATCCACGGAACCATAATGAACCCTTACCTTGGAACTGTTACACCCTCCTACGACGTTGTCATGAAAGGGTCGGTTAGTCCAATTCTGCTGGCTCCCAAACAAGTGGCTGATTATGTAATGTCCGATCGTGTTTCGCAAGATTGTCCATGTGGGCACCTCCACGGTCCTGGTCAAGGCCATCACCAGGACCTTCATGCTGTTGGTTTGGGCGTTCCCTTACTTCGGGGCCCAGACTGAAAAAAAAAGAAAAGGTCGATCCACCCACAAATAGGCCACGTTTTTTCTTGCTGACTACTCTTCATAGGGTTTAAATCTAGGGGCTGTTGGGATGTATATCGATTTCGGGAATTTATTTGTATTTTAGGTCTTTGGCTGTTGTAATATATGTTAATATGGTGTTGTTTTCGTTCGGTTGTAGGTTTGTTATATTGTGACAAATTGCAAAAAAGTTGTAAAAATCGAAAATAAGTTGAAAAAATTGAAAACATTCATAAATTTTATACTACTTCCTGAACATTAGCTCCTCCATTAAGGGTGGTTTTTTACTGGATCAAATCCAGTTATTTCTGGATGCTTGAAAGAGAGTTAAAATCAATTAAGTAATCTTACGCTATACACCTGCAGAAAATCACTACAAAACCATTTAATTTTTTAGATGAAAGGCAGTTTGATACAAATGCTTCTAACACTAATCAGTTCAGGGCTGAGTTAAGAGATAATCCGCGTAGTAGGTCTTAACTGCTCCACATATGCTTTAGCATATGGTTTCTAATAGCCATGTATCACGTGACGAGATGACCATAATATATCCAAGAGATGAGATGAGATGAGTTATCCAGCCAGTCGGGAAGCAAAAAAGAAGCCCGATGCGGGGGTCGAACCCGCAACCTTTTGATACCTCCTAATAAGAGTCAAACGCTCTACCGATTGAGCTAACCAGGCTTTGAATGAATGCAAAAATTATTGTTAGCTTCTAGTACTTCCAAAGATCAGTTTCTATGGGTTTTGGTTCTCTGAAGAATTACATCTATATTTTGTGCAGATGAATCCGAGAGTTGTACAAATACTGGCACATGTAAGGTTATTTATTTTAGTAGCGTATTGGTAGGTGTTCCCTTCGTGGTGAATTAAAACATCACCAGAGTCACTATGGTAAAGTAGTGAGCTATTGCGGCCCACAGAAAGCAGCACAGAGCGCTTCAAATGGAAATAACCATCCTTCGTTTAATTTAAATGCTCTTACAATACTTCCTTAGAAGGCTGGAGATAATATTACCACAGAAGTGTGGAATCAGTGTCAGAATAGGACATTTTGGGACGGTCACGTGACTGTTTTGTAGCTATTATTACTAAATCCCCCAAAGCATCTATATGAAGAGGAAAGGCCAGTCCCCCAAGCACAAGTCACGGCGACAAATATATTATCCGAGGTAGACAGCCTCCGAAGCCGTTGGCCAGATATGTGGAGGCTAACATGATAGCTATTAGATCGAACACGTGATGTGTATCACGTGATAACCGAGGTAATGTCCTGTATACAATCCGCATCGTGAGCGTTTTTCCTAATTGGGCTAATTAGACGCGTCCACCTCTTTATATCTCTATTTTTCAGCTTTTACTCTTTTCTTTACGCTTTAACATGTCTACTCCTTCCCGTAAGAGACAGGCCGAGGACGAGACACAACCATCGTCGCCCATTCTCGGGTCCAGTCCGCAACTTCCACCATCTTCGCCCGCCATTCCCTTCGAACAGCCGGACGATGAGGATGAAATTCATAATGATATTGCTGATTTAAATCCTTCAGATGAAGAAGAAGGAGAAGACTTGATGGACAACTTGGAACGGGACTATCGTTCACGTGCGGACCAGGACCATTATGACTTGGGAGATGGTAACATTGACGATCAAGAATACGAAGATATGGATGGAGCTAGTAGAAGAAGAATCGATGAACAATTGAATAGAAGAGATGAGATTATGGGCGGACTGAACCGGTCCAGAAGACATGCGTTTTTGGACGAGGATATGGACGAGGTCGACGATTCCATGGATCAATTCGGTTTGCCGATTCAAAGAAGAAGAAGAAGAGATTATGATGAAATTGACCATATGGATGATGCCGAAGATATCGAGATCGACCCTTTTAACGAGGAGCTTTCATTGGAAAGTTTGACTGATATCAAGGCTGCCAGTATCACCGAATGGATCCTTCAGCCTGCAGTGTCTCGGTCCATTGCTCGAGAACTCAAGTCGTTCTTATTGGAATACACCGATGATAAGGGTCGTTCTGTGTACGGTGCTAGAATTAGAACCTTGGGTGAAATCAATGCCGAGTCGCTTGAGGTCACCTACGAGCATCTTGCGGATTCCAAGGCCATTTTGGCGCTTTTCTTGGCCACTTCTCCCTCCGAAATGCTCAAAATCTTCGATATTGTGGCCATGGAAGCCACCGAATTACATTACCCCAATTATTCCCAGATCCACCAGGAAATCCACGTTCGGATTGGCGGGTTTCCCAACCAATTGAGCCTCCGTGACTTGAGAGAAAACAATTTGAACCAAATGGTCAAAATCTCGGGGGTGGTGACTCGTCGTACTGGAGTGTTTCCCCAATTAAAATACGTCAAATTCGACTGTCTCAAGTGTGGAGTGGTTTTGGGCCCATATATTCAAGACTCCAATACCGAGGTCAAGATCTCTTTCTGTACCAATTGTCAGTCGAAAGGTCCATTCAAAATTAATTCCGAAAAAACTCTCTATAGAAATTACCAAAGAATTACTCTTCAGGAAAGTCCGGGCACTGTTCCAGCCGGAAGACTTCCCAGACACCGGGAAATCATTCTTTTGGCCGATTTGGTGGACCAGGCAAAGCCAGGGGAGGAAATTGAGGTCACTGGTATTTATAAGAATAATTTCGATGGCCATCTAAACGTCAAGAATGGGTTCCCAGTTTTTGCAACCATTATCGAGGCCAATTCTATTCGTAGAAAGGAAGCTTCTGGTGATAGTGCAGCCGCAGCTTGGACGGAAGAGGAGGAAAGAGAGTTTCGTAAGTTGGCCCGTGAAAAGGGAATTATTGACAAGATCATCTCCTCGATGGCTCCGTCTATTTATGGCCACAGGGATATCAAAACCGCATTGGCATGCTCCCTCTTTGGAGGGGTTCCCAAGGACGTCAATGGTAAGCTTTCCATCAGAGGAGATATCAACGTTTTGCTTCTTGGTGATCCTGGTACTGCCAAATCCCAGATTTTAAAATATGCCGAAAAAACGGCCAATAGAGCCGTCTTTGCTACTGGTCAAGGTGCCTCTGCCGTAGGGTTGACAGCTTCTGTCAGAAAAGATCCTGTGACCCGGGAATGGACCTTGGAAGGTGGTGCTCTTGTGCTTGCGGATAAGGGAACATGTCTTATTGATGAATTCGATAAGATGAACGATCAAGACAGAACGTCGATCCACGAAGCCATGGAACAGCAGCTGATTTCCATTTCCAAGGCTGGTATTGTGACCACTCTTCAAGCAAGATGTTCAATCATTGCTGCTGCCAATCCTACTGGAGGAAAGTACAATTCCACTCTTCCATTATCACAGAACGTCGATCTTACCGAACCAATTTTGTCGAGATTTGATATCTTGTGTATTGTACGAGACTTGGTGAATCCGGAGCTGGATGAAAGATTGGCCAGTTTCGTCATTGATAGTCATATGAGATCACATCCTACCGAAATCGGGGACGACGATGAAGATAATGACATGGATGAAAACCCTGAATCCAGAAGGGCCAGGGCCGAGAGATTGAACCAACAAAAAGAAGGAGAGATCTCGCCTATTCCTCAAGAGTTACTAGCAAAGTATATCCACTATGCTCGAGTCAAGATCCAACCCAAATTACACCAAATGGATACCGATAAGGTCTCCAGAGTATATGCCGATTTGAGAAAAGAGTCCATCACAACTGGCTCTTTCCCCATCACAGTGAGACACTTGGAAAGTATCTTGAGAATCGCTGAAGCCTTTGCCAAAATGAGATTGAGTGACTTTGTCAGTCAGAATGATTTGAACAGAGCCATCAAGGTCAGTATTGATAGTTTTGTGGGTGCTCAAAAGGTGACGGTAAGAAGGCAATTGCAAAGATCGTTCCAGATGTATACTTTGCCAACTAGAAGCTGATTGGTGCGTCCAGCCGTGGTCTATGGTAGTTAGTGCTTGAGCCCAAGTTGTAGCATTTTCGCAGCCAAATTTTTAATGGCTGCAAAATGGGTTGCAGTGCCAAAACCCCAAAGGGTTTCCTGGGCTTATGGGTTTTGTTCTATAGTGTGTTATTAGTAAATTAATGTATCAAATGTAATCAAAGCAAAGGTCTGAATTCTTAGGTGTATGAGATAGAGATCGAACAAGAGGAGTTATTGAGTAGGTTCTCTTTTCAGTGAGCGCAGTAGAATAGGCATTAAATGATAAGAAGGTGAGGGGTAAGGCCGGTCCGTGTCTAAGAACGACTTTGTTAGAGACGTTCTGTATGCTTTAGACTCGCCTCTTATAGTAGCTGTTATTGTGACGGTTCTTATTGTAGTAGAGTGTATTGAAACAGGACAAGCAGAGCCGTCAGAGCTATCAAAAAAGAACAAACTGGCAGAACCAGCAAAATTATCAGGGCCAACTGAAACATCACCAAAGCAGTATCTTGAACAAGCCCTTGCTGTGGTATTACAACGTATCTTCTTCGAATGTAAAATCGCAGTGATCTACTAACCAGTTTGATAATTGTTTATTACAGTAGCGAAGAAAGAGAAAAAGAGAACAAAATTATAAAAACCCTACAAAGTCCCGAACTTGACACAAGACACTCATTCTTTCTGAACCGGGCTACTTTCTTGTCTTTTCTTAGTGTCTTTTACCATCACCATCAGAGACTGCATCACGTGACACAATATCATCATTCCTATAACGCGTTCAACAGTCACTCTAAAGCACCACTAAGATGTTGAACTTGGAAGAGTAAGTAACTGGACGGCGGGGAAGAACCTTGACAAGACCAAGGCATGATTCCGGGTCCTGCCGAATGGAGGGGCATCGGTGGAGTAATGGAACAAGTGCTCCGTTGATTGCCGAACAACCAAAAGCACCAAAGCATCAAAGCACCAAAGCATCAAAAGAATCAGACACCGCAGAAAATCACTCGGGCAGAAGAAACCAGCAAGAAACCAGCAAGAAACCAGCAAGAATTTAAGCACCAGCAAAGAACGAGAAAAGAACGAGCAAGAACCAATGGTACTGACATGGAAGACATTATCTCCTGAGAGCAGAAATAGCATATTGAAATGGAAAAATGACCAATCCAGAACAAAGACCAAGTTCCCTTTCAGCTGCTTTAGAAAATTAATGCCTATTCTACAGTGTTTGTTTGCCGAGAAAGAAGAATATTACTATAATTCACCATCAAAAGCTGTGATATCATATATTTTTGACCACGGAAATGGCATTTCAAGTTACTGTTGAAGCACCCGCCTCAACTGGTATTAACGGGATATTTATTTTGGTACTTTTTTGGTATTTTTGGTATTTTTGGATACTTTTTCTGGCCCAATTTGTGCTTGTTCACCCCATAACTCACGGTGAGTTACTAACAATTAGAACTATCCAAAACATCAAAGCGTGTAAGCACATCCCCGAGGCGGATGTGGAGGAACTCTGCTCCAAGGTGATCGAACTTCTTATCCAAGAAGCCAATATTCAGCAAGTTGATACTCCAGTAACCATCTGTGGAGATATCCATGGCCAGCTCCACGATCTTCTAACTCTTTTCAAGACCGGTGGCGAGTGTCCGGAAACTCAATACTTGTTTCTAGGAGATTTTGTGGATCGAGGGTTTTATTCTCTCGAGAGTTTTCTTCTTTTGGTGGCCCTAAAGGTACGCTACCCCGACAGAATCACTTTGGTACGAGGAAACCATGAATCTAGGCAAATCACTACTGTTTATGGATTTTACGATGAATGTGTACGGAAATACGGCTCCGTCAACGTGTGGAGGTACTGTTGTGAAGTGTTTGATTATCTCTCACTTGGAGCAATTGTAGGAGGAGAAGGTGGAGTATTTTGTATCCATGGAGGTCTAAGTCCAGATATTGAGACCGTCGACCAAATTAGAATCTTGGATAGAAAACAGGAGGTACCTCATGAAGGAGGAATGTGTGATTTACTCTGGTCAGACCCGGAGGATGTTCAAGGATGGGCCATTAGTCCTCGAGGAGCCGGGTTTTTATTTGGAGAAAACGAGGTGAATACGTTTTTGCATCATAATGATATTCTGTTAATTGCGCGGGCGCATCAATTGGTAATGGAAGGTTACAAGGAGATGTTCAACCTGGGATTGGTGACCGTATGGCTGGCTCCGAATTATTGTTACCGGTGTGGGAACATTGCGTCGGTGCTTACTATCGATGACAATTTGAATAGAGATTACAAGGTGTTTGAGGCTGCTACTCAGGATGTGGGCTCTATACCTTCTAAGAAACCAGCAGTCGAATACTTCATATAAATTTATTGGTTAACAAGAATATTATTTGACTCTATTCAAGAGTCAAGGGTTCAGTTGTCATTAGTAATACGGCTTCAATTGTGATTATAAAAATTGTGCTAGCAAAATGCACTCTGACGTTGGTGCTCACTAATTATCTATGGTGCATAAAGATTCGAGGGTGGCCTACGGTTTGATTCCCTGATTTATAAGCCCACAATAATGGAAACAGTTTTTTGTTCTCCCTTGATATTGTTTTAGGTAGAGTTGACAAGGCCGGGGGGACCATCTACGGTGACGACAAGTAGAGTGACGGTTCTTCTCGGCACAGTGCCCGTGATTTATCATAATCACAAATTGTTGAATACTCGTAACCTGACTGAGGCCATAATTCCACTATTGAAACGATTTACAGGCCTATTACCTAAGCATGTACCAGTGCACAGAATACGGAGGAACAACCTGCCAGAGACTGAAAAATAAGCCCCATGGTTGGTTTGGCTTGCTGCTACAATCACAGTGGCTGATATTCACAGATGAGCCATGGTGTCAATGATAACAACACTGGGAACGTCCAACCACAAGGAACGGATTTCCATGGGACTCAATAGGTTTCACATTGCACCAGAAAAAGCCGATTGTGCATCAGCCTCAAACAACCCTGACGATCTTGGAAACTAGTTTACCCGAAGCATCGAAATGGTGATGCGAAGCTGACACATTTATGTGTCGATATCCGACGCGTATGTAGATGCGGTCGAGAGGAATAAGCAACTGGCTGCTGGACGCTACATGGCACACAATTGCATCGGTGTCTGATTTCGGTGTTTGCTGGTATCGTAACGCGTTTGATGAGCATTTTGGTAGGACTACGGTGGTCGGGTGCATATAATCGCGTGAAATTAAGTTTGTGGATTTATTGATGTTGACATTTATTATCTATAGATAGCACAGTCAAGGCTCAACCAAGGACCCCTCCGTCCTCATGACGTGCCAAGAGATACCACCACACGTCAAATCTGTGTGGAACCCACAAAATAACTGTTGGATCGTCAATTACAGGTATATATTTAGAAGTATACACCAAAAATGTATACTGAGAGATAGGGAGAAACAGAGATAGTATCTACAGTTGGAAGTGCAAAGTACAAAGTACAAAGTACAAAGAGCAAAAGACAAAAGACAAAAGAGCCGGTTCTGGTGTACATTTATATAATAGAGCCTCAAAAATTTGAAGGATAGCAAGAAAACGTCATCGCATCCGTGATATCCGGGGGAAGGAGGGAGGAGGGGCCGGTCAAGATCGGCCATATCCGAGGGTGCTGTTGAAGGTACTTTGCAGTTGCCTGGGTAGCACTAGGAGAAGTGGTGACAAATTTGGACAGCAAGGGATATCTAGTCTACGCCTAACTACCAGAGTTACTGTTTCTAAAGTTAACAGAGCGATGGAGACTAATAAAGTTTTAGACTCAAGTGGCTCCATAGTTTTGACTTCCGACCACAATATGGTGATGGGAGCCCGTCCAGCCCTCGAAGACTGTTTCCGAGTTGTGTGGGTGCATTATAGCTTGATGGCTATTGTCCTGGTGTAAGGAAGTCAGCAGCTGTCTCATTGGACAAACCAACTGATTAGTGGCTCGTGGTGTCAATATTATTCAAATAAAGAAATTAGACCATCCCGCTTCCGCACATTGTACATGAGGAAAAAAAAGCAATGTGAGCTTTTTAGTGGGCAACTTTTTTTGCAATCGCAGATGGTTTAACTAAAAGATTGTTGGAAGCGGAAAATATTTTAACCTCAGCTGCAATTTTTCAATTTCAGTATCGGATCTGCAACAGTTAGGGTTACCGATGACTTATTTTTCCCTCGGAATGTATTATTCCGGGGATTCCACCTGGCAAAGTTTCCAAACACTTATAAATAGCCTCTGATCCCCCCTCCCCCCTCCTCTCACCTCATATAATTACCATAAACTCCATTACTACGTCTACAAATCTAGGAGGGATACAAAAAAACACATACCTAAATTCTCCATAATAAAATCGCCATTAGCCCTGTCATGAATATCATCTTTCTTTTATTCCTTGGACTCCTCCACTCCGTAGTGGCCGATGACCAAACGAGCTCAAAGTCCGGTTCGTCCAGTTCGTCCAGTACCACTGTCTCCCCAACTTTGGTGTGGGTGACTGGTACCAATGCCCAAGGTATCGTCACAGTGACCCAATCGCCATTCTCGCAAAAATTCTCCCTGTTATTTACCGAGACTCCTACTGTGGGTAGTGGGTCTATTGGAATGGGTTCATTAACTGGAGATGTTGGCAAGGTCAGATCATACACCCGGACCACCATCAGTGCCAACGCCGGAGTGCGTGCCAGCCCCTCCGTTCCAGGCACTGTGGATCGGCCAGTGTTCGGCTGGGTGGCCTTGGTGATGACATTATTCGCAGGAGTGGTTTGCATTTAAGGGACATTACCCAAAACGGACACAATTATAGATTTACCTTCCTTCATCCCTTCATTTAGATCCACACTCAACTACGTCAGTCATTTTTGCATGAGCGATGCTTCGCCTTCACACACAACAGCATTCTCCCTTTCATTTCATATCAGTTCATCCTGTGGTTGATTCATCATACTGTGTAGCTTACCAAATGTCTGAGTAATCATGCCGCAGAAAATCAATGCGTCATTATCATAGTCATTATCATACGCTTAATAAATCGACCCTCGGATATCGTATGTAGAACGGCCAAGCTAGCCAAGCTAGCCAAGCTAACCAAGCTAACCAAGCTAACCAAGAAACCAAGAAACCAAGAAACCAAGCTTCCACTCGCTTAACCAACGATCAGCGCTCATGACAGTGTAGGATGGCTCCATGTCAAGAGAATGTCTAGGCGTAGTTGGGGGCACTGGATGAAGACGTATTTTTACGGCTAAACCTACCTGCTCCGGAATTCACCCCATTTCCGTAACCGACACTATCTCGCATAAGTTCCAGGTCGGGCACGTGACCCCGTCTTTGGGTTATTCCAGTTCACTACCAGCACTGTCGTCTGTATCAGTAAAGAATCATCTCGGCAGGGATCAGCCCGAGCACCACGTCTTGGCCACCGGTCCCCCGTCTACTGGAAAGCCTGTTTCTGGCTAGCAATACCGCGGTGTCAACGTCGTTTGGGTTTTGTTTGGGGTGGTGGTGGTGACGAATAGTGAATAGTGCATTTTCTCACAAAATCAAAGCATGTGCCATTTCAGCCACCCCTGGTAATTTTCTACGAAGACTCAAGGTTGCTACCGATCTACCGCCATCACCACACCCTGTTGCGTCGTCTCCAAAAATGCCCCTCTTTAGGTAGGTCCCCCCATGGACCACTCTATTCATTCTTGAAAATTATGTCACCACCATAGTTAACCAGCCACAGTTGAAAAAGGTCGTGTCTGCAGCGCGTTTGGCCCTATTAGGGTCCCTTAACGATACCAAGAACAGTACCGAATACACCAGTCCTCCATCTCTGGTGATGTCTTCACTTCTCAAGACCTCAAGGCAGCAATCGTACGATTCGATGACGGAGGAGCCGGGCTCGGAAGCGAGAAGACGGGCCGAATTGCCGGGCAAATCCCTGCCCCACCATCATCCTTCTTCCACCTCTGTCACTGCATCTAGACAGTCCAACTCAGGAGCTGCTGGCAGCCCCAACGTCAACGCATCAACAGGCACATCCGAGCATCAGACCGAGCACCCCACCGACCTGACCCCTGCCCTCGGATTTGCGCAATCCTTGGGGATATTCAACTTCCAGTCGGTGTCTCTAGAGAATAAGGGTTCGGTGGCCAGAGATCACTTGGCCAATGAACGGACGTTTCTTGCTTGGCTCCGCACATCGCTTTCGTTCATCACCATTGGTATCGGAGTCACCCAGCTTTTCCGCTTGGAAAACAAGTCTGCTCTGGCCAGTGAAAACGGCTCTACCTTGATGTTACCTCACAAGCAAACCGACATCAACAAGTACGGCAAACCGTTGGGGGCCACGTTTATTATTCTTGGGATTGTCACCTTATTATTGGGGGTCTTGCGCTTTTTCAAGGTTCAGTTCATGCTCACCAAAAACTATTTCCCTGCCTCCAGACTACTGTTGGTGGTGTTAATAATAGTGGTGTTGGCCGTAGTCTTGACCACTTTCGTCATGGTGGTGAGAACAACCTGAAAATAACTAGAATAAAAAAGCTGCCCCTCCCCCCTCCGCCCCCCCCCCTCTCAATCCTCTTCAAGACTGGCTTAATGGCCCTCAACTTCAACCTCATCTAATATGCCTTCAAATATACTCAATCTGTATGTTTTACCCGTAGAATCAGCTAGAAAAACCATTGGTTTCCAACTTACCCGACTCTCCGCCAACCCCACGCTCCATTCTACTGACTATGACACTCACCAACCCTTCCGCAACGGTCTCAAAGCGCCTCCCCCCACCAACAGCCCCATCATAGCCGTTGGGTGCAAAAATTCAGCCGTATGGGGCCAGCGGGGCTTGCGCCCTAATCACATGTAGTTACCACGTGACCCTCACCACCCTCACGTGCGCGCTCCAACCCGCAATCTGCCTCCTCCAACCTGTATCGCGCTCACAACACCCATCCACCCTCTGGTTTTAAAATTTTTTCTTCCTTATACTTAGTTCATTAATACTATACACAACAATTCAAAATGGTATGTGGGAATCAATATATCCAATAGGCCCAATAGCTGAATAGAGTCGAGTTGCAGCGGCGTGTGTCCCCGAAATCTCCTGAAAAGCCCGTTCAAATCCGTGTGTTGAGTCCATCAAAACCCATCAATATGAAAAGTTAAGCGCTGTCCAAAGAAATCCCATCAAGTGGCAAACCAAGCGGCAAACAAAGTGGAAATCAAAGTGAAAAACAAAAGTGTCATTCAAAAAGATCATTCAAAATAGACGAAAGCGGGGAAAGCACCGCCTGGATATCAGTGGCAAAACCGGACAACTGTTGTAGCAAAGGGCACTCAGTACATCATACTAACATTTTTAGGGTAAAGTTCACGGTTCCTTAGCTCGTGCTGGTAAAGTTAAATCTCAAACTCCAAAGGTTGACAAGCAAGAAAAGCCAAAGCAACCAAAGGGTAGAGCTTACAAGAGATTGTTATACACCAGAAGATTCATCAACGTCACCTTGACCAACGGTAAGAGAAAGATGAACCCATCCCCAGCCTCTCAATAAGCGGATTCGTTTATGATGGTTTAATGTTTATAATCGAGAGTTCTCATGTTACATTAGTTCGTTTATCTAATAAATATCGTTAAGAAATCCTTGCGGCTGGTTTCAAGCCCCCAAATCATGTTGTAGATTATTATATTGAAGCTCGATTTCTTCAAATAACTGTTGGGCATGATTTCGAAATCAACATCATCCAGACCCAAAGATGCTTTCAAACCATCAGTATGTTGGTTACGTAATATATGACTAATATGACAACCCCCATACCCGTTGCCAAAGCTTTATTACCTGAGTCTAGTGTAATGGTTATCGGTTGCGGTATCGTGCCACCATGTAAAATACCCTAGACATATTTGCTAGCTGTTTCTTTTATTATTTATTATAAAAAAGCGTAATATTGAAACAACATTGAAGAAACAACATGGCCAAACAACCACGAAAAACCAACCGCTAGAACGATTCGTGTCTTCTAAAATCCCCAGAGATCGTGGTAAAAACTTGAAGAATTTTGAATAATTTTAAATAGACGAAATATCGAAATTTCTATTGAAAATTCTTAAATGGAGTAGTCCAAGAAGCGATTTACCATAGGGACCGCAAGCCGATACCAGTGAAAAAATTGTTTGATATGAATTAAATAATCAGTAGTCACTATAGTCTTCTCTACCTATATACTATCTTGAAGAACAAGAATAAATTTGTGATTTGCTGAAACCCACGACATGATTTGTAGAATAACAACGGATCTATAAACTCCACAGATCACGGCCAAAGGTTCAACCGAACTTGATATCTATAGTGGAATACCTGTTGGATGAGTAGCAATTTCGGGAACACCCAAAAATGGCCTTTATACATTTACCATTGTGGATTCAAAAAGAACGAGTACACTCTAGCCCTGATCTCGGCCGTCTCCTCGTCCTCTTCAAACATGGGTTTCCACACCACCAAGTCGATTTTTTCAGCTTTGAACTCGTGCTGTTCACAAGTGGTGAAAAACTCGAGATCATTGTCCAATAATTTGGGTCTATGGGGAGAAAACACCACCAAACACTTGCCTGTCCTTTTCAATGCTTGACGACAAGTTTTCAAAAGCTTATGGTGCTCAGTGTGGTTGAATACTACGTCGGATAAAATGATCAAATCGCATTTGTCTTCTTCAGTGGGCTCTTTACCATCTTGTCCAATAATTTCTTTCACATCATTACCCCAAATATAGCCCTTAACAGTATAAGGAGAGAGAGTCTTCTGGCTAGCCAAGTTGGAGAAGTTCCATTCGATATTGGTGATGAGTTCTGGATCTGGGTAATCGGTACTTATGACTTCTTTGGCTCCATTGAGCGATGCTATCAACGAGGGTAAAGCAGCGGCTGCCCCAAGCTCAAGAACCCGCTTGCCCTCAACAAGCTCACCGGCGTGTTTCTCCAAGTAATCGGCAGTGAAGATCCCGGCATTCCAAAGGAGATGGCCCCATAATGGAGAATTTCCAACTAATCTAAGCTTGACTTGCGATGGTTCACCCGAAGTTTTACGATCATAGTGAGCAAAGTGGGGCTCTGGTGGTGGTTTTTGGTAGTATTCGGGTTCTTCAAACATTCCCGCTTCGAGAAAACTTTCGTCGTCGGACATTTTTGGGCTGATAACTGTCAATTAATGGGTATAACTAGTTAATTGGGTCTTTTTTCAATGAGATGCGATGATAATCCAGTGATAAAGTATCAAAGCAGCCAACAAACAAGAAACACCGGGAAAAAACCACGAAAAAATATGTACGTACCAGACTTGAATAGATTTTATCCATTACAGTTCAAAGAATGGAATCATAGGCTTTTTTTTCTGGCGTTGAATCTGCCATTATTCATAGGACTGGACTACAGGTTTCACACCTGAACCTGATTTTGACGGAAAAATTCTCGGTGTAAAAGTGTGTAAATTAGCTACAAGTAGATTCAGCCTGGATTGTTACGATATATTATCTAATACTGTGCAAAACGGTGCTTTTGCATGAAAATGGTTTACAAGTCTTCTACTTTTTCACATTTTTCACATATTTCACATTTTTCATTTTTTTGACTTAACAAAGTAATTTTAACTGTTTCCAGTATATGAAATCCTACAATACCTTTGTTAATTTTTGTTAATGACATTATAATTGATCGAAACATAACAGGAATCTAATTACACCTTAGTTTTATACTCACAACACTCACTGCTAGGAAACAAGCAGCAAAATCTCTGCCAATAGCTGATAACTTCAAATTAAAATTCCAAAAACCCCAGTGACCCATATGATGTAACTATAATACTCAGCAACTCCAGAATTGTCCGCCATCCTTTAGGATCAAACTGGATTTGCAAAAACTACTATAAATTAATCATAATATGCCAGTATCTCATAACGGTTAGATTTATTTACCTCCCATGCTTTTCATTTGCTTTGCTTCTATATACTGCATCGTAATAGCACCACTCTTTACTGTTCTGAAGAACCTGTGTACTCTAGACTACGGTTGTTAGACATAGCACGTGACCAGACACGTGACCAGACATCACTTCTTGTTCATCTCTACCTGTTTCTACATCACCATGGCTGTTCCCAACAAACAGTGGTCGAGTGTTTCGACCGAGCTCGTGCTGAACCCCGATGATCTCGAGCTCTGGCAGAAGCTTGTGGCCGAAGCAGAATCAAACAACAAAAAGGGCATCAACAAATCCAGTGAACAACAAGAAATCGAGTTGTTGCGGACAACCTACCGGCAGTTTCTTGAGAAATATCCGCTTTTGTTCAAGTACTGGATCAGATTTGCCAGATGGGAATTCCAATTGGGCCACATAGATGGTGCGGAGGCGGTTTATCGGTCGGGATTTGAGCATTTATCGTATTGTATCGATTACTGGGTAGATTATTTGCAGTTTCAAATTGATACCAGCCAGAATAAAGACGGGATTCTCGACGTTTTTGAAGAGGCCCGCAGCAAAATCGGATTTCATTTCCATAGCTACGAATTCTATGATCTTTACTTGTCGTTTTTGGAGAACTATGCCACCGATTCCAACGGTTATGACCTCAAATACCATATACTATTGAGAATAATCGTGGAATTACCCATATACCACTACGAGTACTTTTTCAAGAAGCTCTTGAAGGCGGTGGCCAACATCAATGCCCAAAATTTACTGTTAATGGTGCCACCAAAAGAGATCCACAATATTCGAAATCCCAAAAACATCGCCAATCAACTCAGAAAAATGTTCATCGATGTTTATATAACCACCCAGTATAAGGTATACGAGCAATTCAATTTTGAGCTGAAATTGTCCAAACAATTCTTCAATACCAACTATATTTCCAATCAACAATTGGACTGCTGGAATTCATACTTGGATTTCTTGCGAGCAAAAGAGTACCCTTCGGAATATGTGGTTTTCTTGTTTGAACGGTGCTTATTGGTGACAGCATTGTACCCCCGTTTTTGGATTAAATATGCTGACTATCACGTAAATGAGGACAATTTAGAGAAGGCAATCGAAGTGCTAACACGAGGCTTTTCCATCACTGGAAACCATGTTCTTTTGGTAAAATTAGTTGATGTGCATATCTATTTAAATCAATGGATAAGAGCCAGAGACTTAATTTTGGCCTACGTGAAAAATACCGTTTCTGTTCCTATTCCAATTTATGAAAAATTGATTCAGTTGGAACGGGCAATTAATCCTGATGACGACGAGTATTTACTAAATCTATTCAGGGAATTGATTACCGATACTAATCAGGACTGGTGGTTCAATCGATTAATATTGTATGATATTAACAACGACAAAAAGCTAGAGTTTTTAGCCGAGTTTGAAGACAGTTACAGCGATTCATCTATTTTCAAGAAAGCTCAGAATAGTTTAAAGTCAGAAAAACAGAAGCCATTGTTTGTGGATTTTGATAATGAGCTTGAAGCATACAAATGAGTCTACTCGGGAAGTACAATAATAGACCACAATAAATCAGTTATTATATTAAATCGGATTAGAAGAAGTGAAAATAATATCAAAATCTGCAGGGTCAGCTTCAATTAAATCATCCAAGGTAGAAGTTCATACCAGTGATCAAAACGTACCATGCCAAGCCAATAAAGCCCACCTTTCTATCAAATGTCCAACCGTTCCAAGGAAGGCATAATAAATAAAATGCAATTATTACCGTCAATGCTAACGTACTCACAATAATATCAGTCCTTAAATTAAATTCCAAAGGAGCCTGCGATCTATCCTTAATAATAGTAAGAAAGCCATTGACTCCTATACCCAACAATATCATAAGTATTGGGGTTCCAAGACAGGCATTTATACCTAAAATAGGATCGATTTTGGTAGATATGGTGATGTTAGTGATTACATCAGTGATGGAATTGCTGATGGAAAATACAAGTAATCCAAGAAGATAATCAGACATTCTCCACAACAAACCAAAGTTCTTGAGGATTTGAAGCACAAAAAGCGAAATGTTCGAAAGTACAATGATACTATTGAAGACACCAAAACAATTGACTACCATCATTCGTAAATTAATTGGGATCATTCTGGAAAGATAATGAACCATTATGATTCCTAATAACGCTACCGGGATGATATTGAATAATGTTAAATGGAAAAACTGATAGTTGAAAAGAAAAATGATTTCTACCGAGAACCATATTCTCACTAACTCAAGTATATCAGCTTTTGGAAGACGATTTTTGAAATCAGCTATTTCTTGAGGTGATAAATTGGTTGGGATGAGGGCCAAGAATATATAGTGAATTAGACTGATGCCCATCTGGATGAAATCAATGGAATTATGGACAAGGATTGCTTCTGCAGAAAGATTCAGAGACAAAGAAGAATTGGAACGGCCTAGATTTTGAGATGGCAACGGTAAAGAATCACCAAATTGCACCGATTCTTCAGGAGCATTATCATGATTTCCATAATCGGGTTGGGGTTCTTCCAAAAGGCCCCAGCTGAGTTGCCGTTTGAGGAAAGGGCCGGAGTTTGGGGAATTTGGACATTCAGGGTCCGATAAAATGCTCAAAGCATCTTCGATGTTATAAGGATGATCATTGGCATGATCAGGATTGCTGTTGCATGGAGTCAAAACCATGGATTCATCGACCAGGTTGATCTTCTCCTTATCAAAGTAAATCAAAAATAGAATATAGAACACATAGCATGCCATCATCAGGACACATTCAAAAATAGTGATTTTTGAGTCGGATAAAATGTAGATGAAGATCACTAGAACAAAGAGCACACAGAGAAAGTCGATGAGGAGTGTCTTGTGATGAGCCACCTTATGGGGGCTGGTCAATATGCTGATCATACCAATGATCACGGTAAACATAAGTAGAATAGAACCTACCAATTGACCAAGCACCAAATCGGTGGAGCCCGAGTCGAGAATGACATAGTAGTTGATCAAATCCAGCGAGGTGTTGGTCAAGGGAATGAGAATAAAGCTTAGTACCTTATTGTTGATCTTTAAAGCGGTGGTTAGCTCGTGGAGGTTGCGAAAGAGAAAGTCTGCCACCACCACGCTCAAGGAAAATAGGATCACCACAAGAGCCAGCAATATTCCCAACAGGATGAAGATCAAGAGCGGCCACGACGGCACCGACGAGCAGTAGTAGAAGCGAGCTATGATGAAGTAGGTGGCATCACAATGGGTTTTGATATGGGTGCAAAAGTTGGAGTCTCCAGATAACTCACACGAATTGCCGTGATGGACGCTTTGAAGAAGCTGGGGGGTGGGTGCTAGCAAGAGGAGGAGCGATACGGGAATGCAAAGGTACCATAGTTTTGAAACCATGGTTATCGAGTCACAAGATATTTGAGTAATAAGATAGTAGCAACGAGCCCGATTTCAACCACACACCGAAATTTCAGCTGGTTCCAATAGTGAATGGGAAGATTTGCGAGGCACCGGGGTTGCAAAAATGGTCCTGGCGATCTTGGTGACGAAGTACTGGAGCAGAAGACGTCTGGGGCAACTTAAGGGCCAGGATTATGATTGCGAATTGGTGATGGCCAGCCTAAGCGAAGAATTCCAGTTTGGGAGACAGCGAAGCAGCAGAACAAGCAGGCAGAGCGACAGGTCAAGCCAAAATGTGATTATAGCAGGATTGTAATGAGCAGATCGTTCGGAACCGGTAATCAAAGGGTCCTAAGGGAGTAATTAGAAGATCAAGACTTATCAGAAGGGTACTATCAGTGACTGGAGGCTATGCAGGACGAAGGGCACAAAAAGGGTGCAAAAAGAAGGGTAGAAACGGCAGAAACCAGCGCAAAACGGCCAACGAGACGAGAGGACGATGGAGGACGGAGCGGGGGCGGGGGATCTAGCTGAAAGAACGAATTCGGGGGACGTTGGAACTGGTGATAACGGTAGTTGCGGGAAGGTGGCTGAATATATGCAAGTGATGCGGTCGGGACCGGGTTACGTAATCGGATGGGTTAAGGGACGTTGGTTGCCTAATTGGGGGTTAAGGTTTCACGTGAGGTTCTAGAAGTCACACTAGTGATAACCTCTGGATAGTTGATTTGAACTGGTGGCTAGAGTGCTGAATACGTGCTCCTATCCTCCGGGCAATAGACGCTGGTGTGTTACAATTTTTCCTATTGCATGTGACTAGACTGGAGATGCTGATTTGATATCAGTTAGTGTGTGGTGTGCCTTGGGGCCATTTAATATAGACTAGAGGGTCCTCTGCCTGGCACAAGTCAATAGTTATTTAGCCTGACATAATTGTGATAGTCTGGTATTGTCTTGTTTGATTTTTTGTCTTTAAATATTGGTTTTTTTTTGTTAGTTGAGTGATATTTGTTGTAACTTCAATAGACTCTGCTATAGAAATAGCTACAGTGTTCCAATTATTTGCTATCTTAGGTGTTACATATGAAAGGTAATTTTATTCAGAATGCTAGCCTATTTCTGATTTTTTCTAGTACCTGGGTAGGCCCACAATATCCAAAACCCAAAAATTCATCAAGTTTTGGTCCCTTAGCAGAATTACTGGCCATTGCTGCAAAAAATTAAATCAATAAATCAAGGCTACTAACTTATTCACCGAAATTGGATACGGTAGGACTAAGTGGTAAAAATTGATTCTGAAGTAGACGAAAATGTCATTCACTTGAAGATGGTACGATTAAGACTATTTAAACACTAATATGACTGAAGCAATGCGATACTTTCTATTTGTTAAACGAGATATTCTAGTAGCTTAAATTCAACTGCCCGCAAAGTGTACTACTATTTAGTCTTGCATGGATATGTTCATTCCATATGGGTAAAATGGGATCATCTACTGGGTAATATGTCACTGATGAGTGGTTTTATAATATTTATTAGAGTCTTATTATTTCCAAATGAGTCTGATGGCCCACTTAATACTATCTGGTTTTTTCTCTTGAAAGACTCTGGTGTTAATATTCTCTTTGTTCTTCGCTGAATATCTATCGTCTCTGCTGGTATTTTGGTGTAAGATATTTAAATTCCTGATATAACCAACAGACAGATTAGCTGGGAGTATATCATTTCAAATAGATACAAGGATCGTCTGGTATTATATGGGCTTAAGTAGGTGAAAAAAAAATTCTCCAATCGTTACTGCTTCAATGGTGATCCAATCAATTATAATTAATTGGTCCCGAGTTATACTAGTAGATTGGTGTGTATTTCTTGTTGGTATCCATTAATGGAACTATAATTTCCGTAGTTTGTATTTTGTACCTTAACTATAATGGGTATATTCTGATTTGGGTATGAATATGAAGACATGGCTCTTCTTATTGATCTTATATATAAATGCCACTTTTAGCCACAAGGGAGTGGTTATATCGATTTAACTATAAGCCGAGACCTCTATTTCGTTATATTTCGGTGTCTAATGTGCTACCCCAACAACAGCCATCTGGATGGCTGTCGGTGAAACAACCATTCAGCTGTTAGAAGCTACAATGTCATCAAAATGTCGTTTAATGGTCTATAGTCTAGTGCGAAGAAAATCGCTAGGCCCGAAGTACCTTGTTGAATTCTGCAACAGCAGGATTTTTCAGTGGAGTGTCGTCATTAAATCTAGCCCTGCGTACATCAAAGCTTCCGTTCCCCTTATGGGTATATTATCTATAGCAGCTTCTTTCTCTTTCTTCGGGTCTCTAAAACTCTACTTTCCACAGAAAACCGATACTCAGCTCCAAATATGTTGCAATTGCGGGCCCAAATGGTCTGATCGGGCTCAACTGTAAAGCGGTGGTCGATGCAATACGCCTGACAAAAGGCTTTCAGTCGATTACAACACGCATTGTCTGACAATTTCCTTCTGAGCTGTCACGGATGGAATGAAGCAGTTCTAAGGAAGGATTTTGTAGCTCTGCTTGGCTAACACCTCGCGGGCAATCCTGATATCGGTCTGAATATCCTCAATCAACGCTTCCTTGGTGGTGTAATCCAATTCGGGCCGTATATACCCCAAAACAGTGTACTTGATGCTTGCCCCGTAGAAATTTCCTCTGAATTTGTGGATGATATGAACCTCGGCCGCCTTGGACTTGTTGTGATAGAACGGATTCCACCCAATCAGCATTACCATGGGAAGCGCCACCAACTCGTCTTCATGGAGGTTTTTGCCGTGGTTAAACACAAGCTGGTTACCGTTCCGTTCCGTGGTGCTATCGGGCTCGTCCACTGGCCTCAATTGGCACCATCCAAAGTAGATTCCTGTTTCCAAGCTGTTCAACTCATCGTTGATGGGGATGTTGGCGGTAGGGATTCCGAGCTCGGCAGAGCCCCGGCCAAAGCCACTGATGATGCTGGATTCTTGGCGGAGCGGGTAGGGCGGTCTGGGCGACTCTGGAATGGCGATATCGGGTCTCATGGTGGCGATAAAGGTAATACTAACGATTACTATGGGGATCCTGGTGGCCGCGATAACCAGATCGGATTACGTAATAGCTTTTGGTTGGTGGAGGGTTCCTTTAGGGCTCCTACGAAACCGCTGGTGGCGGCAAAGCGGGTCGTGGACTGTCAAATATACCCTTCTACGCTTACAGGCACGGGGGCACTGCTAGGGGATGGTTCTGGTGGCCGTGGAGCTGTTGTTGAAGGCAGTGGTGGAGGGACCATATTGGACGGAGCCTTACTAATATGATGTCATGAGTTCCGACCGACCGGTCGCCCCCCTGTCCCCACCCCCGGAACTTCTTCCCTCATCCGACCCATACTGACCCATCCCAACCACCATCAATACGTTTATCCCTGAATACACATCGTTGTCTTTTTAAACAATACAAAACACATCACCAAAGTGCCCATAATTAGCCACATCTTGTGGCACACAATTTATTTTTTTGAAAAATGGTCACAGTGGAAATTGCTCCTTTGAATCCATACTGGTGAACCTACACAATGGCGTAAAAAGGCAATATTGGGAAAAGGACCCTGAAGTTATTCGGGAACTTTCTTGACCAATAGCTTTAATAGTACAAAGAAAGTATTAGAAATATGGTTAGCGTTTCTAGAGAAATTCGTAGCCCTATTTGCGTGGACCATATTGCTATTGCTGGCACAATTTCGCCAGGTTGCTCGATACACTTTTGGCAAATTGCTGGCAACAACTTCGCCAGATCAGAGACTACTCCTGCTCAATTGGCCAGTTGATTCCTGACTATTATGGTTTTGAGAAGATCCACCCCATAAAGCATTTTGTAGGCCTGGCACTGTCACTTTGTAGTGTATTTTTGCAGCAATTGATAATGCGTAGAAGCAAATAGCTATAGGCAAAAAGACAGAGGCAAAAAGACAATGGCAAAAAGACATAAGATAAACGGCTTCTCAAGAATATATACCTCCTTTTGTGCTTTCAGCTTTGGTTTGCTACCTATAACGCAAAATTTTAATCAAATATGAATTAATTTAAACTTACAGGGACCAGATAATAGACAGAAAAGATAAACAGAAGCAATAGTCAGAAGAAATAGCCAGAAGCAATAAAATAACTAATAAACTAAAGCGAATAAACATATTTTCAGAAATATACTTCTGCTTCCATACTTTTGAGCTTTAACAGTCTACCAATATCTGCTGAATTTTATATCAATTGAAATTTACAGGGACCAGACTGGCTGCTAGAATTTTACCAGCTCCTAGGACAACTTCAAGCAGTTCCAGATCCTCGCGGCTTTGCCACCAAAAGGGTTTTGTAGTTTTACCTCCATACAGTAAAATAAATAACCACCGAAATGCAACGAACCGAAGAATTGCCCAAAAACACACACCACCATTCGAATATTTCCGAGACTGAAGAAAAAAGGGTTCGGGCCTTACACCTATTAATTAACCCATTACCCACGTAGTCCAGGCGTTGTGTCTATTAATTAACCCATTAACCATTTCTCCACCCAAATGCTTCATAAATAAAGACATAATACGAGAAATTTCCAGCTTAATCACGGTGAAAATTTTAAAACATTATTTTTGAGCCATCTATTGGCAGATGTATGGCCAATGCCTTCCCTTCATCAAGAATTAGGCCAAAGGATGTAGTTATAAAATTAAAAAAAATCTCGTTTTTTAGGTATAAAAGACGTATAAATGGTACTAGTATAACCAGAAAAATTACAATGGCCAAGCCGACACCCTCAGCAGAATGGACCTTTTATTCGACCATCTCCAAGCACTGATCCGAGGAGTTTATGTCGCTTCATATGATTATTTTGGAGACAATTAAATTATTCAAAATTACATAATACAAGCTATGCACGTGCAACACACTAATATTTCGCCACACCCATACTTCCAACTAGGCAACCAGAATGTCGTCAGCTCAGGGTAGACACATCATATGACTCAGTTGGCGACTCAACAATTTCGCAAGTTAAAAACCCAGACTGCAATATATAAAATTGGCAAATATTATTTTCTCTACTATATTTCACTTAATTCGTCGATTCGTATTTACTTAAATTAGTTAGAATCTGGATTCCAATTGTTCCAACAAGGTGGTGGCATCCTTACCAAAGGCTCTGATACCTTGAGACAACTTTTCAGTGGCCATGGCATCTTCGTTCAAGGCCAATCTGAAGGCAGCTTCGTTGTCAACGTAGGAAACTTGGTCAATGGATTCGGACTTGGCAGCAGAAGCCTTCAAGACTTGAGGAACTGGATCGCTGGAGTTGATCAATTCTTCCAACAACTTTGGAGCGACGGTCAAAAAGTCACAACCAGCCAAAGCCTTGATTTCACCGGTGTTTCTGAAGGAAGCACCCATGACAATGGTTTTGTAGTCGAACTTCTTGTAGTAGTTGTAGATTTGCTTGACGGAAACCACTCCTGGGTCAGATTCCGCGTCATATTCCTTACCAGTAGAGGCCTTGTACCAGTCCAAGATTCTACCGACAAAAGGAGAAATCAAGGTGACCTTGGCTTCAGCACAAGCAACCGCCTGGGCAAACGAGAACAACAAGGTCAAGTTACAGTGGATTCCATGCTTGGCTTCCAATTCACGGGCAGCCTGTATACCTTCCCAGGTGGAAGCAATCTTAATCAAGATTCTGTCCTTGGAAATCCCAATCGACTTGTACAATTCAATCAATTCAATGGCCTTCTTGATGGTGGCGTCCTTGTTGAAAGATAATCTAGCATCAACTTCAGTCGACACTCTACCAGGAACAATGTTCAAGATTTCCTTACCAAATTCGATCAACAAACGGTCCAAGGCAATGGAGGCCTTCTCAGCCTTGGAAGTTCCCTTGTCCTTGGCGTAATCAATAGCAACATCGATAAGCTTGGCGTATTCGGCCTTCTTGGAAGCCGCCAAGATCAACGATGGGTTGGTGGTGGCATCTTGAGGGGTGTATTTGGCAATGGATTCGAATTCACCAGTGTCGGTGACGATGGTGGTACCGGTGGCTTTCAATTGTTCTAAGGAATTGGACATTGTATTAAAAATTGATCAAGAATTAAATTGCTGGAGTTTATGATTGCCGGAATTCTGGGGTTTATATAGTTTTTTCCAAAAGGTAGGGACCCCGACATTCGGCCTAGACCGGTCCACGATCTCACCCGCCCCCCCACCACGTCACTCACCTTCTACAGGTTAAATCATGTCTGAAAAATGCGACATTTCCTCCACGTTTCTTTTCCGGGTAACTAAAACCGGTTTAATTGCTATACATTTAGACCGACTACTTGAAAGGAACGATAAAAGCGTGTACTGTTAAAGTTGTAGAGGGAGTCACGAGGTAGTCACCACAGAATAGACACCTATAGGGTGGCAATGGCCTTATGGGCAATTGCCTTGTGGGTGGTGCCGGTGTGTTCTGTTGTGTTGTGTTGGACCGGTGGTCGGAGTGGTCGGAATATTCCACCGAAAAAGCACCCGCACCCATACTGCAATGACTATTTGACACACACTAATTTTGGTGCATTAGACGTTATGCAATTATAAATACAAAACTATATAATAGTAATAACCGGATTTTGCCCCCACTATGTTTCAATTGAATTTCAATTCCGAGGTCCGCCTCATGTCAAATTCGATCCTCTAACAATAACTAGCCAGATTCCAAAACCAAAAACCTTCATGCATTGGAGCTAATGTTCCTGTTGCCTTCATAAATTGTATTATTGGTAATCAGCCGCGTACTAGACTTCCGAGCCTTCCATGACCTTCGCTTGATTGCTTGCCTAAAACGGTAGAGCCGAGTCACGTGACCTGGCATACATGTTGGCAATCGTTATCACCAAACACGTCAACCATGCCTGTTGTCAAAAGACTCCTTATTAAAGCGTCCAATAACTATGAATCCGGCTTCAAGATCGTCCCGGTTAACAGCAATCGGCCCATTGAAATCGAGTCGGATCTAGGAGTTTTCAGTCTTGTGGTCAACATCAAAGATTTCGACGGGTCCACTCCTCATTTATCCAATAGTTTATACAATATTGGTGATAAGGTGTTTTTGGACGGAGAACCCATCAATTCCGACGTCGAGGATTCCGATGTGCTTGTCAAAAAAATTCTTCCCAACTTACGGTTGGAGATTAAATTCAAACCAAAAAAACCCATTAAAGGCTCGGATCTTTTATTTGGCAACGACTTTCTTGTGCCTATAAGAGACCATGTCCCTACAACATTATTGGCCACTGGGTTGAAATTTTTCACCTGGTTCATCAATAAGTCGGTCAAGGGCGATGTTTATGGCGATAAGCCCTTTCTTTATGGTTTAGGCTTAAATAGTTTTACTTCTTTCGAGGTGGGCAAAAACCCGGGAGATGCTCTCGAGGTGGTGGCCCCTGCCAGGAAGTCGCCCACTGATCTCTACAATTTTAAAGAAAATCTCAAGGAAAATGACGACGGTTTGGATGTTCCGGATAATTCTTTTGACAGAAAGAAATTCTTTTCCAACAAGTCCAATGCTGAAAAGTTCACCTTCAAGCCTGCCCACTCGTACTTGTTCCAATTTGACACCACCTCTGTGCAAATGGCCGACTCAAAGTATGCAGTGACCATTCCTACCTTTGGAAGTAAGACCTTTAACATCGATGTGTCCAGCTATGCCAACGAAAGCATGAATAATTTCAACTGGACCATCAAGGAAGGGGGCTATGAAGGCGTGGGCCACGGTCTCTTGGGCTTGGTTGTCAACTTTGCCTTGTTGGACGAGGCTCCCAAGAGATCTTAGACACCATAAAATGAACCAAAGAACCAATGGACCTAGCCGTTCGCTTTTGTTTTTGTTCTATTGCCACGGTTTGGCCATGGTTTTGGTTCTATTACTACTACTTTTCACTTGGACTTCAGTTTAAGTGATCACAGAGACACTGTGGAGGCACAAGACCGGTATTTCATATATATATATATATTTTTTTTTTGGTCCACTACCACTTTGTGTTGAAAAAGTTCCTTCTTAAATACTGTTGACCTTTCTTGGTCTTGGTGATGCTAGAGATATTCACTTCCGGCCCAGAATTGGTTTTCAGTTCACAGCTAAACGATATCCACCAGCAGGACTCGAGTGGAAGCAAAATACGTCTTTTTATATTATTTTTTTTTCATGCTCCATGAGGTACTGCCTACTTCCTTTGAGCACTGGGTCAGCACAATTGCCTATTGCTTGAACAAGGCAACTTTTTCAACTTTTTCAACTTTGTTGCACCCAAAAATGGGTGCAAATATGCAAAAATACTTGTTGCCAGAAATCCACGAAAAAGTCGCGACAACACAATACGACCATATGAACATACTATACGTACTCATACTACATACTACACTACATATAAGACCCGTTAACTAGGCCATTGTAAGGAGACACTACACGTGACAAGATGCGTGACTCAAAATCACATGATTTAAATCACGTGATAAGATGCTTCCTTTCTTCTCCCTTTCTGTTTCTGGCACCATGGCATAGTTTTCTAGCAAGCGTACCAGTGACTTAAAACTATGGTTGGTGGGTAGCGAGTGGGTATCCCAAATAGCCGCCCTGTCTTTTCTTTCGGCCAGGCCCCAGGTCCATCGCCAACACTTCCAAGACGGCTGGTCGTGCACCCACCAATATCCCATCATCACCATCATCAACAAAAAGCAGTCACAACAAACCCTCCAAAAAGCAGTCACACAAGTCACGTCTACCCCAGATTTCACCTCATCACCAATGCCAGATGCACATGAGCATCACCCCTCCCATGACGAGATCGATCTCAGCAAGGTCATCGCCGACTCTATAAATAGCTTGGCTTCCCGCCCTCCGACGGCGCAATCGCCTCAACTGCAAACCCAAGTGGAATTGCTGCAAAATGAGTATCACCAAGAGCAACAAGAGCAACAACAACAACAACAACAACAAGAGCACGAGCACGAGCACGCGCAAGAGAAAGGGCACGACCAGCACGACTTGGACCTTGAGAGTGCGATTGGCAATGTATTTAGCCAATTTGGGTTGAACAAGGATGAGGGCCAACCAGAACAGTCGATAGATCAACAGAAGTACGCTGAGGAGTATCACCAACAGGGCGTTTATGGTGATGAAAGCGGTCAGCAGGAGTCAGAGCCCCGAGCCAGCGGGTCGGAAGACCATGGGCATGAGTACCAGCCACAAGAACGTCCAAAAAGCCCCGAACTGGACTCGAACGGCCATATTCACGATGACCAGGAGCCACAACAGCATCACCGAGAACACAGGGACCATTTTTGCCAGGACCAGGATCCTGATTCGGCCCTGCAACATCATATTTCAGAAGAGGAATTGAATCAGGCCATTGGAAATGCATTCCAAGATGCAATTAACCAAACAGCATCGCCAGAACACCAACAAGAAGAGAAAAACCTCGATGAGGCCATTGGAAATGCATTCCAAGATGCCATAAACCGATCAGCCTCTCCAGAACAGCAACAAGAAGAGAAAAACCTCGATGAGGCCATTGGAGACGCATTCCAAGATGCCATAAACCAATCAGCCTCGCCAGAACACCAAACAGATGACAATAAACTCGATGAGGCCATTGGAGACGCATTCAAAAACTTGCTCGAGCAGCAAAACCAGAAGGCACACCCAAATGACCCGGCAAATGCCAACCCAATCACCCAAGAACCAGGACCTCTGACTCACAAACCCCAACATACCCCAAATCCAGAGACTTCAACAGCACAGGACCCCCCACAACACGAACCAGCAGCCCAAGATCACCATACTAGTCATTCCCCGAGCATACAACACCAAGGGAATATATCTACTGACCAAAACGACGACCAGAACCTCGAGGATGCCATTGGAAATGCCTTTAATGATATTTTCCAAGCCGAAAAGAAGCAACCAAATAAAGTAGATAACTTGAATGGGGCCATCGACGCTGTTTTTGACAATTTAATGAAAGAAAAGTCGCCTGTCCCCGAAAAATCACAATTTTCAGGTGACGAATTGAACGAAGCCATCGGTGATGCGTTCAAAGGGGCAATGTCTCAGGAAAAGCACCAAAACGAGTTTTCTTCCGAAGATACCAAAGAAGTACAAGAAGATATCGACCTTGAAAGTGCTATTGGTGAGGCATTCAAGTCTATTACCGAAAAACCACAACCACAGACTACCCACGAACCTAAAGCTGAAAACCCACAAGTCTCGGAACATTCGATCGATAATAAAATTGCCCCTCCAACCAACGAGGGCATCGAAGATGATGAATTAAGCAGTATGATCTCCGCTTCGTTCAAGAAAGTCATGGGTAAAACTGACGAAACCGATCAGCAGAAAGAAGATGAAGATAAATTCATGGAGAATGCAATCACCGAGGCATTTATGTCAGCAATGAGCCAGGAAAAGCCTATGGAGAGAAGAAAGTCTGAAGCTGTAGACATATCGAAGTTGGTTCAAAATCTTGTTACTCAAATCGAAGAAACCGACCAAGAAAAGTTACCCATATCTCAAAATGTTTTGAAAGAATTAGCATTAGAAATTACCAATCAAGTGCAGGATCACTTGACGGAAGACGACACCTTAAAGAAGCAATCTTTGACTGATTTGCCTCAGATTGAAGATAATGTGTTGGCCCATTTTCAAAATGAAGCATACAAAGATGATAGATATAAGAAGAAAATCAACACTAGCGTAATTGCACAAGCAGTGAAGAATGCAATCTCTGACCAACAAACTGAAAAAAATGATGGAGTGGATTTGGAAAAATTACACATGAACGATATTCTCCAAAATGCGTTCAACATGGCCATGGAAAACCCTCAAGAACTTCTTTCGGACTTGGAAATGGACGAAGATCTCTCTGTCACCGGAAGAACATTACCCAATAGTACATTCACCAGAACCAAGCTTCCTGATTTACCAAAGAAACCTGGCTACGGCAGAGCTCCAGGAAAATCGTTATCTATTGCAGAAACTCTCGCATTACATAGATCATCGATGAATAATGTTCCTCGAAGAGACTACTCGACCATTGAGTCCTTAGAAGAGGTTTTAAAGTCTGACAAACCCATCCGATCGCAAATTTCTAATGTGATCAGCTCCATCAATTCGAGGATGAATAACCGGGTGAGTTCATCAAGTGATACCGAATTACTTGGAGCAATTCAGCAGATGTCCTCCATGTTATCTTCGGACTCTGATGTTAATAATGTAGCTCTTTTATCTATCTTGAGGGAGACCCCTAGTGTCACTGAAATAATCTCAACGTACAAAGAATTGGAAGACAGGGAAAATATGGTTCAATCATTATTGTTAGCCAAGAGTCATTTGCACAAACAGGATAATCCCAAGGCCGAATCTTTAGTTGATACTGTCATCAAGCAATTTAATATAGAGCTCAAGGCACAGTATCCACCAATAAAATCAGAGGTGATTAATAATATCAGCAGATCAGTTATATCGGCCGTCTCGAACTATTCCACTTCCCAAAAGATACACCGGACTACCATTACTAGTGAGGAGGTAAAAGAGCAAGAAGATTTGAGAGAAAAAATCAGGCTTGAAAACAGGGCCCGTAAAAAGAGATGGAGAGAAGAAAACTCGGAAAGAAACAAAGATAATGATCTAAGATCTAGGGTTTGGAGACGAGCAGCCATCTTGTTCGGCGAAAAGGATACCCCCGAGAAGAAAGAATGGGCCGATCAAGAGTTTGAAAAACGTAGAGACAAAAGAATTGCCAGACGGGAAAAGCAAACGGTAAAGCCAGAACCCGAGGAATTAGTAACACCCGTGAAAGAAGAGGATTTAAATAACGATATCAAGTTCTCCAAGATAGTCACCGATATCTTTAATATTGTCTCAGGGCTAACACACCACGAAGATCCTCAAACAGCGTTAACGGCCACTTCTGTGGCCACCGCTTGTACTGCTGTGCTCTACGCTACCAACAAAAAATTCACTGACTTTGAAAAAGTCGATACGGCTGTTTCAGCGGTCATAACTGGAATAATAGAGAAAATCAATACTGTAAGTCAACATCAAAGAATGGCCAGTTTGACCAAGGGAATCAGTACCTTTGAACTCAAGGTCAAGCCAGTGATCTCCACCAAGCCTAGAAGAAACATCGAACTAGAAAAGAGGAAATTGGAGCCGTTAGGTGGTGAAGTCAAGAAACAAAAGATTGAAACAGCCATCAGCTCTCCATCTCCCTGGAGCACACCTGTGTTGAAGATGCCACATTACAAAAACCCAGAAGGGTCCTACAAAAGTACTTCTATGGGCAAGCCACTAGGGTTTTCAAGTTCGAGTCCGTCGCCGTTTATTTCTAATAAGGTGAATTTTGGCATGGATAAAGGCACCAAGCCTGCCAGCACCGGGTTGAGGAAGCCTGGTAGCTTCCAAAGACCCCCTACGAAGTCAGACCGCAAGGAGTTTGGCTCAGTTCCTATTTAATTCTTGTACTATATAACGAGTAAAATGACCAAAAAGGAATGCAACAGATGCTGGTGTAAGTTTGGAAAGCAAAACAGTCGTATAATTATCATAAAGAAGTTTTAAAAATGATGCAATAAGTAGAAAATTACCATCTGGAAGATCCAGAGGTCGAGATCGGGGCAGTTTCTCTCCATAACCACTTGTGGGCTCTGGAGTCGCCCAATTCAAGGATCTTATCGCCAAACTCATCACGGATGCTTTTATGGAACTCATTAATCCAGTTGATCTCGACTCCAGACAAATACTTGGTATCGATCAAACTTCTAGAAAAAGGTACCTTGGTCAAATAATTGAAGCCATAATAATTGGTTCCACTTCTGGTCTTGCCGAACTTGGCATCATGCTCTATGATTTCAAGATCACTTTCAATTCTAATACCAAAAGAACCATCCACATAGTAGCCAGGCTCGACGGTGAGAATGGCACCCTTTTTGAAGTAATCATGGACCATATCTCCTTTACTAACATATAAAGGTGCCTCGTGCACCAAGCCAAAGCTTCCTACTCCATGTCCTGTGCCATGATTATAATCGATACCTTCATTCCATAAAGGTTGACGAGCATACGAGTCGAGAATATAGCCAGTGTCGCCGGTATTGGGAGGGAACTTGGCCAGAGAAACCGCCAAATGGCCCTTCAACACCAACGTATAAAGCTTTTTGATCCGGGGGGTGATTTTGCTGGTGTCGAACAAATAAGTCCGGGTGATATCGGTGGTTCCCTCCAAGAACTGCGATCCCGAGTCGATAAGAAATAGTTTCGAAGGATCGATCACCGAATTGTCGGTTTTGGTGGGGGCATAATGAATAATGGCACCGTTGGCACCACTAGAAGCAATGGTTTCATAAGACAAGCCCTTGAAGTTGGGAAATTTCTCCCGGATAGAATAGATTTTACAAGCAGCATCGTACTCGGTGATTTTTCTCTTTTTCACAATCAAGGCATGTTCCAACCATGAAAAAAATAGAATGTAGGACAACGAGTCCTTATACTGGGCGATCTTGGCATTCAAGAGCTCGACAGGGTTCTTGGAGAGTTTCGTAACAGCTATAATCGACTGAAACTTCACCTTTTGCCTGGCTTCCGACAAAGGAAGACTGTTATACACCGCATAAGTAGTGGAGGATTTATTGGGCAAAATGATGGACAAATCGACGTTGATGGTGGCCCGAAGGCTAGACAATGCCCCGTAAAACTCCGAGTAGTCCCGGACTACAAGACCATCAATAGAATCCAAGTGCTGGCGAAGTTCTGGTGTGCCGTTATGGATTTTGGTCTGATTAATGAACAATTGAACATCTTGCAAACTGACAATGGCATAGGCAAAAAACATGGGCACAAACGGAATATCGTCTTCTGCCCGCAAGTTCAAGAGCCATGCTACCTCGTCCAATGCTGTGACCACCAAATGGGATCCCAGATACTCGTTTTTCATCATGGTTCTAATGAGAGCCAATTTTTCATTGGCTTCTTGGCCCGAATACTTCAATGGAAGGTGAAATATCGGGCCCAACGACCGCAATGGCTGCTCATCCCCCCATACGGCGTCCACCAAGTTGACCTCTAGCAATGGCTTGAACTGGAACCGGTTCTGGTACTTGAGAGTTTGGGCCTTCTGGAAATACTCTGCCGAGCTCAAACTGATCAACCGTGGGTCCACCGACACAATCTTGCTGAATTTGTTGTTGATGGCCTGGTTGATAATGTAGTGTCGGACAGTAGGGTAATCAGGTTCGCCTTGTTTGAGCAAGGACCAGTGATGGAGATCGAGCTCCTTTTCGGCCTGGAGAAAGTACCTTCCATCGGTCGAAAGCGCCGCCTGACCCGTCAATTTCACGGCATCGTCCAAAGTCACAACTGCTAGACCGGCGCTGCCCGTAAACCCACTGATATACTCTCTTCTCCGGTCGGCCAAGGCTGTATTCTCCGATTGGTGTTCGTCTTCAGATGGAATGATATACACCCCAATATTGTGGATACGCATCTGCTCACGAAGTTTATGGAGCTTTTCGGCCGCAGAGAGCTGGGACTTCTCAAGGATAGCAGGCAATGCTGCTGGGGGCATATGAGGGATCTCCATATCATCTTCGGCATCGGAGTCACTGAGCAACTGATTGGCTAAATTGGGGAGAAACTGCAAAGGTTTGCTAAGAAGACTGGTAAATGAAGGACACCCGATGGTGGATGTCTCTGAGTCGGTCCCCAAAAGGGGTTCTTTCTCTGACAAACTCATTGAATAAAGAAGAATTGATGATAAATGATGATGGTAAGTTGTCCGAAGAAAGGGATTCGGAGTCGCAGATATAATCGATGCAGGAGCTAGCCATATCAACGATTGGCTCCACCAATGGCAGTATCACCAGTTGTGAGAGTGCAAGGGTAGCCGAAACACGGGAGAAGTGGCGGTTAACAGTCTAGCCTTTTTGCAGCCATTGATATACCCTGCATTTAGGTGCTTGGGGATATACAGAAATCCGGTGCCTTGTGCATTATAGGTACAGCCTGCATACATCCGGCTGCAACTGATAAGCGCTTTAAGTCTCCATAAATTACATACCCAAACCGGCATTGTTGGAGATATCCCGCCAATTGGCCAATTGGGCTCTGTGATGCACTTGGGCTACCTGCCAATGGATTGGCTCGCTGTTCTTTTGCCGCAATATCAATCAGTAAATAAGTAGAATTTGCACCCATTAACTGTCGAACAGAAGCAAAATAGCAGAAGAATAGAGTTAACACGGGGGGAAAAGAGGTCGAAAAACACGTAGAAGACCTGAAAACGACTCTAAACTAGTTGTCTGGTTACCTGTTTACCTACTACCTTGGAATTTTTGTATGAGTCTCCGACTATTAAAGTGTATGTCCCAATATAAGTGAATATAATCTTTATTAATTTATTACCTATTGAGTCATATATTATATAATATATACTTGGAAATATGTAGATCGCTTGCTTTCTTGCCTATATACATAAACTCTTGATTGACAGATCTTCCAGCCAGTTTCGAGCCCTTTATATCTACTCCACATGGACTGGTACCTGTATATCAGCACCCAGAATTGAAAGCAAAGTCCGCCACATTGGCCAAGCTCTAGTAATCATCCCACACAAGTGCCGGAAGCTGACAAATAGCTTATCAAATACAAGAACAGATACTGTACCGTACATACAATCTAGCACTTCTCCAGCTACCAACCAAAGACACGAAAAGACACCAAAAAAAAGCAGTTTCAGCTCCACAAGCATAAAGAACCGGCGTAAAGGGATTGTCATGCCCAAAGAATATCTTATCCCCTCCCTATTGCCTCCAAAGTCTTCTGTTCCACGGTTGAAGCAATATGACATGTCCTGTATACGAGCATTCGTTTTACGTCTGTTTCCTGTCAAATTAATGTCACATTAATGTCATTTCTGTGTCATTTCTGTGTCACATATATTCTCATCTCCCATATAACGCGTCGCGTCTTTACCCAACTCCTCTTTACTTCTTTACTTACCATGGGTAGACTTATCGGGCTAGAACTACACAACTTCAAGTCGTACCGAGGCACCAGCACCATCGGCTTCGGCTCCTCCTACTTCACGTCCATCATCGGGCCCAATGGGGCCGGAAAATCCAACATGATGGACGCGATCTCGTTTGTTTTGGGAGTCCAATCATCCCATTTAAGATCCCACAACGTCAAGGATTTGATATATCGAGGCCGTAGAAACGGTCCAGAGACGTCTATGGACGAAACCCAAGACCCCACGAGAGCCCATGTGATGGCCGTGTATGAAAAGAGCAACGGAGACATTCTTAAGTTGAAAAGAACCATTACTGCCAGTGGAAACAGTGAATATCGGATCAATGACCAATCGGTGACGTCGCTCAACTACTCGATGGTGTTGAAGGCCGAAAACATTCTCATCAAGGCCCGGAACTTCTTGGTTTTCCAGGGAGACGTGGAACAGATCGCCTCACAATCGCCCAAAGATTTGACCAAGTTGATTGAAACCATTAGTGGTTCCAACGAGTATTCCAAGGAATACGAGAAGTTAAAGGACGAAACCGAAAAGGCCCACGAGTTTTCCACCTCGGTGTTTTCCAGACGTCGCGTCCTACACTCGGAATCCAAACAATATAAGGAACAAATGGCTGAACAACGCGAATTTGAAGATAAGTTGTCCCAAAAGTCTCACATCATCAAGAGCATCAACCTCTACAAATTATTTCACAACCAGAAAAAACATTTCCAGTTAATTCAGGACTTAAAGCACAAGGCCAATGAATTGAAATTGCTTCAAACCCAATTATCCACCCAAGAATCCGCCTACAAATCACAAATGGCCCAATATTCCAAGCTCGTATTGGAATCCAAGCAAAATACCGCCAACGTCCAGGAATTAGCCACGAAAGCCGAAAGTGCCAGAAGAGAATTGATCCCAATAGAAGCCAACAGAAGATCATTAACCTCGAAAATATCAAATTTGAAGTCTAAAATAAAGGACATCACTGCCGATTACAACAAGCAAATGGTCCAAGTAAATTCCACCCAGAAACAGTTGAAAGAAGCTGAAAAAATGTTCGAAGAGTTCCAGAATAAAATTGCCTCTTCCATTTCTTCCTCACTAACCGCAGAAGGGCAGAAACAGTACGACAAATTGAGAACTCAGTTCTTGGCTAATGGTGGCTCCGAGTTAGAGCAAGAATTGGCATTGCTAGAAAATGACAAAGACTCCATTAATGCCAATATAACCAGTCTTCAAAATCAATCCAACAATTCTAGTACCCGAATTTCTGAGCTCGAAAGAATTATCAATTTAGAACTCAATTCAAAGCTCTCTGATCTTAGTACCGAAATCAATGATATTTTGACCTTGAAACAAGAGAAGAATGACGCCAGAAACCAGCTCATCAAGGTCAAAGAACAATTCAATTACGAAGAACTTCAATTGAATTCTCAATTACGTGATATTTTAATCCGGTCGGAAGAACTCTCATCTCAGCAACGGGAATCTAATAAACAGAAGAAGTTAAGAGAAAATGTTGCTATGCTCAAGAGGTTTTTCCCTAAAGGTGCTATCAAGGGATTGGTGTACGAACTAGTTCGTCCATCACAACAAAAATATGAAACTGCCTTACTGACAGTATTGGGAAGAAACTCCGATGCCGTCATCGTAGAAACTTCATCGGTGGCATACAAATGTATCGAAATATTGAAGGAAAGAAGAGCTGGTATTGCTACATTTATTCCCTTGGATTCCGTGGTTTCCGATCAGGCCAACTTGAATTATCTTAGATCCATTCACCAAGCTGCTCAACCTGGTGTTGACATCTTGGAATATGACGACAAGTCTTTAGAACAAGCCATTCATTATGTGGTAGGTGATGCTTTAGTAGTAGAGAATGTTGAAATTGCCAGAAAGTTAAAATGGGACCTGAGCTACAATCTTGAAAACAAATTGGTTACTTTGGATGGTTCAGTTATCCATAAATCGGGTCTCATGACTGGTGGCCAACAATCTCAAAAATCAGTTGCCGGGTTGAACTGGGACAGGAATGAATGGAATAGTTTAAATGAAAAAAGAGAGGAATTGGCTCTGAAATTGGCTGATTTACAAGAACGTCGTCCTAAGGAGTTGGAAATTAATATCATAGCCGAAGAAATAAGCGTTTTGGACGATAAATTGCCGGTTATTAGAAACCAGAAGCTGAATTTGGAGAGAGTCATCAAAGATAGAAGTACTGAAATTAGTTTTCAGAAAGATCTTGAAAACAACTTCAAGGAATCTATCAAGGAAAGAAGAAAATCATTGGTCAAGTTGGACAAAGAAATATCAAAAGTGTTCAAAAAAATTGAACAGTTACAATCAGAAACCTATAGCGAATTCTGCAATGAATATGGCTTTTCCAATGGTATCAGTGACTACGAGAGTCTTCATGGGTCTGCTCTTAGAGTGAGGGCAAAAGAAAGAGCTCAATTCACCAAGGCCATTTCCACATTAACAAATAAGCTCAACTTTGAAACTGATAGAACAAAAGAGACAGAGGAACGTAAATCCAATTTGGAGAAGCAGATTTCTTCCTTAGATGAGAACTTACTGGAATTGATAAATCAAAAGCAAGTTCTTGAAGCAAAAGTCGATAATTTAGAAGCTGAATTGGAGGTGTTAAAACTGGAAGAAAATAACCAGACAAAAGTGGCTCAAAAACAATTGAAGTCTGCCAAGTCTGTAGAATCGGAAGTCTCAGAAACCGAAGCCGAAATTTCATCGTTGGGAAAGATAATCACATCAATTGAAGAACAAAAATTGAACATCGATACTGAAAGAGTGAACGTATTGAAGAATTGCAAGATCCAAAATATCAACATCCCCTTGAAAGATGGGTTATTAGATACAATCCCAATTGGTGAAAATTCAGATAATCTCATTAAAGGAATCTACGATATCGAGGTTGACTACAACGATTTGGAGGAAAAGTTCAAGCAGTCATTCAACAATAAATTGGAAGCAGAATTAGAGGTCAAACTCCAAAATACCATTGAGCAATTGGAATCCTTAACCCCTAATTCTAAGGCCATTGAAAGATTGAAGGAGGCAGAAGCTAAGCTCAAGGAGTTTGATAGGGACCACACTTTGGCTAGACAACAGGAACGCAAGATTAATAGTAAATTTCAAGATATCAAAAACAAACGGTACGAATTATTCATGGAAGCATTTGAGCACATTTCGGGAAAAATCGATTCCATCTACAAGGAATTGACCAAATCCAATGCTTCACCGCTAGGTGGATCAGCATACTTAATTCTTGAAGACGAAGACTTACCGTTCAGCTCTGGAATCAAGTACCATGCCATGCCACCTTCCAAAAGGTTTAGAGATATAGAATTATTATCTGGAGGTGAAAAAACCATGGCGGCGTTAGCCTTACTCTTTGCTATCCATTCTTATCAACCATCTCCTTTTTTTGTGTTGGACGAAGTTGATGCTGCTCTTGACAACTCCAATGTGGGTAAGATTGCCAACTATATTAGGAAATATGCTGGACCCGAATTCCAGTTTATTGTCATTAGCTTAAAGAATTCTTTATTTGAAAAGTCCGATGCGTTAGTGGGTATTTACCGTGAACAGAGAGAGAATAGCTCGAGAACATTGACCTTGGATTTGAGAGAATATCCCGTGGGTGATGTACCAATCAATGCTATCTAGACTATGTAGTACTGATACCCACTAGTTACTAGTACGATTAATAATAGGATTAATAATTAGAACCTAAGCTTGTAGTCTAACGTGTTTGGAGGACACCCAACATTTGGAGCAACATGTTTTATATTATGACAGTTTATTCAGTAGCAGTGAGCTGTTGCAGCTTGAACTAGCTTAGAGAACAACGAACCATATCAATGTATGAGCTACTTCTTCTATATTTTATAGAAAAGCTATACTCAAAAAATCTTACTATTCTCATTTGGACTTGTCTTGCTATCAGTATTAAAATAAAAATGAGTTCGTACTCAATCTAATTATTTTGATTAACATTTACATATCAGAAATAAACAAATCGAGCTTTATTTTTTGTCAGATCTATTATACTGAGCTATTCATACTGTACATCAGTATCAAATTTATTCGAATAAAACAGTTTGTCATGAAAAAATCTACATTTATATTACTTTTGAACTCATGATAATGAAGAAGATTACTTTTAATAATTTTTATTATTTACATATAAATTTACTCTTAAACTCTTTAACCCATTCAGACTTCTCAGACCTTTTCTGGCCATAAAATTTTTAGATGTGATTAGATCCACGGTAACCAGAGGAAGTAAGCCATTCTGCTTTTCTAAATGGTCCCTTGACTTCTTTGCGATTATATCACTTACTACACATCTTGTATAATTAGGTTTTATTATTTGTAAGATTTATCATACCATAACAGCAGATAATTATTGAGCCTATTTGATTTATGGCCACCATAAAAACAACTAAAAGATTATTCTATCAAGGAGTGAAATTTTATAATTCTGTTACTCCTTTAGTACTTTTTTACACAGGGGTTAAAATGGTATTATTTCGATATTACAAGATCTATTGAAGCTCTTGCTAATCGCACCAACTGATCCCCACAAAACTGAAAATTTTCAACCATCACCACCTTCAACAGCACCATGAGACGGCAAATGACCGGGCTACGGCTCAGTGTCGGACCGATCCGAAGGTTCCACAGCTCCCCTATCGCCACTATCTTTGTTGCCCGTCGAAAAGTGGTTAATGATGACATAAACGTCATCTCATCGCAGAAACCACGGTCAGATCAACGGATTCTTAAAGACTTGAAAAGAGTCAAAAAGAAGACCAAGAGAGACACCTCTGACAATACCAGCAAGGAGAACTTGATGTTTCTCGAGATAAAGCAAGCATTAGCGGATTTTAGCCATCAAAAACGCTTGAATATTGGCATAGATGACATATCCAATTCCCCGGGGCTCATCGACACGTTCTTATTCTCCAAGAATCGGCCCAAGGTAACCATTCCTTCGGTGGAAGTGGTATACCAGACACTGGAAGGCCATGGGCTCGGGATTGTGCCCAAATCCATGTATGTGACTCCGTTCACCGATAATCAAGACGATATATTTGACAAGTTTACCGTGATCCAGATCCCCAAGACGATGGTGGGCGACAAAGTAAAGGTCCAGCTTGGTCTTCACACCAGGTTTTACGCTGACGCTGTACTTGTAGATATCATCAGCAAGGCAAAGGCCAGACACGATGACTTGATTGTATGTGATAAGTTCAGTGACTGTAGCGGGTGCCAGCTCCAGATGATGACTTACGACGACCAGCTCAAATTCAAGGAATCAGTGGTCAAAAAGGCGTACAAATTCTTCTACCCCGATATCTTGGACCAGAATCTTGGAACCGTGTACGGATCTCCCATGGAATATTCCTACCGGAACAAGATCACTCCCCATTACACTTACCCTCGTCCTAGAAGGCTCCATGGCGAACCCATTGATATGAGCGATCTAGAGCCACCAAAAATCAATATTGGAATGCAGAATATCAATCCTACCAAGGGAACTGTCGATATTGATCGATGCCAGATTGCAACATCACTTATCAATGAACAACTAGCCAAGAAGAGACAAGAGGTCCATGCTTCGCTTTTCAACGTGCCTCCTCAAAAACAGGGTCGCCAGCAGACCCTTTTCTTACGAGAGAGTGTCCAAGTGGACAACGAAACGGGAAACCACACCAGAATATGTATTTCCGAGTCCAAGAACAAGGTAATTACCGAAAGAGTGGACGATTTCATGTTCCAGTTCGAGCCTTCCAGCTTTTTCCAAAATAATAATTATATTCTTCCCGTAGTCTTGGACTACATCCGTCATCACATCAGTGATTCGAACTACAAATATCTCATAGATACCTACTGTGGATCAGGGTTCTTTGGAATCGCTCTCTCCCGAAACATTTCTAAAGAAGGAAAGATATTTGGTATAGAACTAGCCCCATTGAGCATTCAATATGCCACTCACAACGCCAAGCTCAACGGATTGAAAGTACCAGAACAAATCCAGTTCATTGAAGGTGATTCCGATTCCCTCTTCGAAAACAAAGAGTTTAAAAACTCGGGAATTACGGGCCTGGAAAGTATTGTGATTATGGACCCATCCAGAAAGGGATCCAATGTCTCGTTCATGAAGCAGTTGTTGGAGTTCAAGCCTAAATTGATCATCTATATCAGTTGTAATGTTTTCACCCAGGCCAGAGATTTGAGTGACTTTTTTGCTCTACAACAGACTCCTGAGTACAGGGTAAGAGACTTAGTTGGATTCGATTTCTTTCCTCAAACAAAGCATGTGGAGACGGTGGCTGTGATTGAAAGGATCGATAATTGAGCCAACAGCCCAGAACACCATCTTTGGATGAAATATTGGATACAACCGCTTTAGACCTTTCAATAAAGATAATACAATCAATCTTGTTGGGCAAAGTATCTCCAAAAAATTACCCATTGCAAGTACGATACTTCTCAATTGAGCCTTTTCCCAGACGCTTCAGCATTTGGGCAGTTACTTGACCCACAACCTATAGCTGGTTGCAAACTATGGCTGCCAAAACTTGGCCTCTTGTATAATAGTGTAAATAGTATAATCATTTCCATATTGGGAGTCCGTATATAAGCATTTCTACCTCCAAGTACATAATCTGCATGCTAAAATTTATTTTGCAACTACTATTTACTCTATCATTACTTTCTGGTCTATCGGAAATTAACTCAACCTGTAAAATGTCTATTCATAAGTTTCGTCTTTTCCCCTCAACAATTCCTCTATTATATCGGTCCATGCCTCGACACCCCAGTCGATTCTTTTTCTTTGCTTTTTGCCTGTAATCAAATTACTCTTTTCTACCTTGTCGGTCAAGAAAAATTGAATTCCTTTCAATAAAGTGGGCTGTTCTTGCGCCTTTAAAGTTCTTTCAATAAGCAACTTATCGTTAAATGTTTGCTCGGACCCTTTAGACAGTTTTTTACCCAATCCAACTCCAACAGAATTCATCAGGGATTTCTTTGCAATTTGATCCAAGAACGTCACAAATAAAACCTCCATGAATAAAACAGTATTGCTGCTGGCAGTAACAAAATTGATTGTCCGTAAAATATGCAATGGTAATGCTCCCTCAGCCAACAAAAACCCGAAAAATCTACCTAAATTAAGGATTCTTTTGAGTTTGGTTTCATCATCTCCTTGATCAAAGTCCATAAAGTCTTCTTCTTCACCATCGGAGTCGTCACCATTGGAACCTTCAAATTCTTTGATTATGTCCCACAACATAAATTGAAAAGTCTTTCTGTTGGAATGGTTTTCACACAATTTATTCGCTAAAACACCATAGTATGGGTTCCAGGCAGGTTCAACACCAGTACAATGCAATAAGACCCTCGGGATTTCCCGCTCTTGGGATCTTTTAAGATTGAGCTTATCAAGTTTAGTGACTGCATCAATATAGTCGTTAGCAGACATAATGGAGATGAAGATCGCCCTTCTGATATTGGTATTCATTCTTTGAGACCGTGCCAACTCCATCCAATTAGGTTCGGCATTATCTAAAATGTCATTGACAGCTTGAATGTCTTCGGTTGGCTCTTCCTTTTCCACTCCCTTCCAGGCAGAACCCACTAACCACCATTTACCTCTGGTATCGATATTATGAATATCATCGAGACTAACCTGAATAGGATCGTTAAACTTATTGTTATTGACAGAACCCAAGAACTTTTTGAGACGGATGGAGGTTTGATGGTTGGCTTCATTATTGACTTTGAGCTTATTATTCTTCAACGAAGTAATGGTTTCAATTAAATATTGCGTTCTTGGTGTCAACTTATCTTTCGAGAACGTTGCTGCCACTTGGTTGATCAAGAGCACAATTTCTTTAAGTGAAGTTGGATCATCAGATCTCATTTGGTTACCAGAATTTCTAATCAATCTTAACAAGAGTTCAGCATTAATCTCATTTAAATCTGCAATAAGCATCTTGATAATATCATATAATAACTTCGAGCCAACAATTGAAAATAAGTAGATCGATGATAACAAAGACACCAAATTAGAACTTTCCTTGGTCTTAGATGGATCCTTATACCAGGATTCAAATTTTTCAAGTAAAGTTTGGATAAAATAAGCTCCAAATTCCACTCCCTGTAATCTATAAATGGCTGCTACCAAAGTAGCATGGAGATATACAAAAGTATCCAAGAGTCTCCCTTGTTGGATAATACTTTCCATGATTATATTGGTCAACTGTTCATTGACCGAGTGTCTGGTGTTAGACAAATATAACCCGTTAATTTCGTTGGTGATAGTATTGATATTTGCTTCCGACAATCTATTCAAAGGACCCTTGATAGCTTTACGGAGACCAATAATTTCTTCCGAAACAGTGTCTTCTTGAGCCATTTTTCTCCGAAGGGCGGGTGGAATGTACTTACCCTTGGTGGGAGCATCTTCATCGTCAGATTCAGAGTCATCCTGGCCTGGGGCAACGAATGGATTTTCTCTTTTTGACCCACGGGCCTCACTGGCATCAGAATCATCACTCAAACCTTCATCTTCACTATCAATATCACTTCCATCTTCGCTTCGACTCTCCTGACCACTAAAATCAAGGTCAATACCGTCCAATAAACCACCGATCACGTCGTCATCGTCGGTCTTAGAAAGCTTGGATCTTTTTCCGTCTTTGAGACCCAACTTTTTGGCGTAATACTCGATGTCAGCATCGTCTTTTTCAAACAATCTTCTATCTTCAGGTGTCAAAACTCTGACAGTCTCACTCTTAGAGGATGTTTTAGCTTTTTTGGGTTCCTTTGTGGTGTCTTCTTGTTGTGCCTTTTCTTTTTTGGCCTCTTTTAAAGCCTTCAATTTGGCCAACGGGTCTTCTTCTTCTTCAAGGTCCGAGATATCTTCGTCAAAGCCGCCGAAATCAGACTCATCTCCAAGAAGGTCATTTTCATCAGCCAGTTCGGAACCAGAACCAGAACCAGAACCATCTGATTCTTGTTCTTCTGAGTCCAATTCCTCTATATCTTCGATATCTTCTAAGTCTTCTAAGTCTTCTAAGTCATCCATATCTTCCATATCGTCCATTTCGTCAATTTCATTGATGTCATCTTCATCCCATTCATCCTCATCTAAGTCATCCTCCTTGACAATCCTGATTTCGTCGGTTTTTTTGTCTTTTTTCGATTTCAATGCTGCCAACTGTGCTAAAGGATCATCTTTTTGGTTCTTCTTTGCTTTCAATGCCGCCAACTGTGCTAAAGGATCATCTTGTTGCTTCTGCTTCTTCTTTGCCTTCAATGCTGCCAACTGTGCTAACGGATCTGCCTCCTCAGTAATATCATTTGACTGCTTAGTCTTCTTGAGTATCCCCTTTACCTGAACTGGCTCCTTCTTCACAGCAACATTTCGTAACTGCTGGTCGTTCCCACGAAGATGCTGCTTGTGTGCCTGCTTCCCCTGGACCCGTTTTTGCTTCTTGAGCTGCCGCTCCTGCTGTCTCTTCTCCTTCCGGGTGCTGCTGGCGTTTCTCTTCTTGGTCCCATCAAACTCGAACCGAGATTCGGCCTCATAGTCGCCGCTTTCTTGCCGTTTTTGGATCTTTTCCATAAGCAGCGCCGGTAACCGGATCTCGTGGTCCTCGCCACGTGTACCATCTCTCGCCATTGTCGTTTTGTACTTATATCCACTTGGTAGAATGTCCTGGTTGGAATAGATGCAAAATAGGCTGGCGTCTACCCATCGCAGGATTGTGCGTGCGCACGACCCACCATGAGATCAACCAATTTTGGCCCTTTTGCTAGCGTTATTCTTTCCATCACTTCTTTTACCACCATGAATCGGTTCAAGTTGGACTTTGGCAAGTTGAAAATCGATCTCAAGTACTTGGGCGACATTGTGATCTTGGCGGGTGCCGGACTTTCTGTCTACTACTTGTTGAATACCATCATAAATGATTATGTCGACCTGTCAGTTAAGAACAAAGATGCCGATAAAAAGGGCAAGTCCATACTTAAAAAGCTTCAGGCATCGAACCCGCTGCTTAAGGACGTGACCTTCAACCAATACGAACGGTCGTTGTTGAGTTCGTTGGTGACACCAGAAGAAATCTCGGTGCTGTTTGAAGATGTGGGCGGTTTACAACCTATTATTGATGAATTGAGAGAAACGGTGATTCTTCCGTTGACCGAGCCAGCTCTTTTCGCTAGCCACCTGAGTTTGATCCAATCGCCCAAGGGGGTGTTGTTCCATGGGCCTCCGGGGTGCGGGAAAACCATGTTGGCCAAGGCCATTGCCAAGGAAAGTGGGGCGTTTTTCTTGCTGATTAGAATGTCCACTATCATGGACAAATGGTACGGTGAGTCCAACAAGATCACAGATGCCATTTTCTCCTTGGCCAACAAATTACAGCCCTGTATTATATTTATAGATGAGATCGACTCGTTTTTAAGAGACAGATCGTCCAATGACCACGAAGTCAGTGCCATGTTGAAGGCAGAGTTCATGACTCTTTGGGATGGCCTCAAGTCCAACGGTCGTATCATGGTTATGGGTGCAACTAATAGAAAAAACGACATCGACGAGGCGTTTCTTCGTCGTTTGCCAAAAACCATCGCCGTGGGCAAACCCGATGCCAAGCAGAGAGCCGCCATTTTGACCAAGATATTGAAGGATACAAAGGTAGACAAAAACGACTTCGATTTGGAGTATATAGTGGCCCATACCAAGGGTTATAGTGGTTCAGATCTCCGTGAATTGTCCAGAGAAGCAGCCATTTTACCGGTCAGAGAATACATCAGAGAAAACTATAACTATTCCAGCGGCAAGTTGGAAAATGGCGACGAATTGCCTGTCAGAGCTTTGATCACCTCTGATTTCATCAAAGATGCCATTCCTTCATCCAACGTGGACTAAAAAACGCCCTGATTTTTTTTATTATCCAACACAACCTAGCCCGACGGCCACCATCCCCACGTCTGTGTGTCCGACCGCGTCACGGCCACGGCTACTTGCTGAAGAAATAATACGTTTTATTGACCAGGATGTATAAAACCCATACCAGACCCACATCACGTGCCAGCCCTAACTGGTTAGGGCCGCGGTTACCCGGATTCTGCCCATCTCTATATAAGCAAGGTTGCCCGCCATATCCACATACCACATAGGATTAATACACGAATATACCATATACTATGTAAGCTGGCCTCTTCGAAGATCCTTATACTTATTCGGTAGTATGATGATTCAAAGCGAAGCCTAGAACGAAAATCACCACTATATCTGTTTGTTCTTAGTATACAAATACTCTAGGAGAGCAAAGCTAGTATGGTATTACTGGACGAATAGTGTGAGACAATGTAGCATCTTTGGGTGGGTTACTGAATTGCTTGATGCAGCTGTACAGGATAGTTCAAAAGCTCCCACGAGAGCACATTAGTGATGCAACGAGATCCAACCTTTATTCTGGTCCATTGGTTCTTGTCACCAGCAGATTGATCTCAGAGTATCGTGTAGATGAACACGAAATATTGAAAAATCTCTGAATCATTATAGTAAGTTTGTCTAAAAAGAGTGGAACGATCAATAGCAAGAGCATCGGGAACAATAAGTAATTCAAGAGATAATCAAAGGCCAAGTTCTCAAGTCAGATAATCGTCCTTAAGGCATTTTCTCAGCAGGTTAGGGTTCGTCGTTTTGTAAGTTATGAGAGGCATACCTTAGTGTGCAATCTATGACCAGGAAGAGGAAGAGGGTTCAGATATTATACTCATTTTGGTAGAAGAACATTGTGCCTATTGACTTGTAGAGAATTTCAATTCTGCAGAAATAGTATGATTCACTTTCTTGGTTATTCGTGGCTGGCTTTCCAAGTAGTAGCAGAATCCAGTTCTCCTCTGTATTATAAATTATACCGACTATATTGACTGGATAATCTGCGTGCAATAGATATCGTACACATTGTTTAATAAGACGTATAAAGTGTCCCCCCCCCCTTTTTTTTTATATATATATATTAATTATTCTAATGTCTGTATTAGTATTTAATCTTTTGTGTTTTTCTTCGTAGTATAAATTGTCTCTTCTATAGTATCAATTATTCTACTGTGTATGATATAATCGATCTTTGTTGTCACCCATTCTTGCTAATTTTATTTAATCTTTCGTATGTTTCCTTTGCAGTATTAATTTTCCCTTCTATAGAATTATTTATTCTACTTTGGTTGATATAATCGATTTTTCATGTCACCCATTCTTGCTAATTATTCTCTATCCTCATTTCAATTGAATCTTCATTTACTTCATGATACTATTTTTTTTTAATGTCCTCAGCTTTCAATTAACTCACTCCTACATTAGGAATCATAATTCCATAAACCTCTTCATGTATTGAATTATGCCCCATTTCAAATAGATTATCCGTTCACCCTTTTTTTCAAACCTATTCTACTAATTATCCATTATTACTCTTGTGCCCCATTTTCAATAGAGCTATCGAATTTCCTCTTTTTACAAGGATAATTCTTCCTATTTCCAATTGAACTATCGAATTACCTCTTTACATGTATAAACACTGCTATACCCATTTTAAATCTGCTATCTAATCACATCCTCTAGTAATTATTAGTATTTCATGCTTATTGTCTGTTTAATTATAACATCTTATAACATCTCATAATATATGTTTATATCATATCACCTCTATATTAATTATTCTTGTATCGTGTTTTGAAATTAACCACTCTTCGTCTTCCATCAGCACCTATCCTTTGATGCTCCTTTCATATAGTTCACAGTGGTTATGCTCCAAATTACTCTTTTGATCTAATCTTACCCACGTTATATCAATTATGCTGATCTTATTGACCCCCCTCGTATTTCTATCTCCTTCAGCCGTACCTAGACCACTACAGCCCCACCAGCCCAACCGCTGCCCTGTCATCTGGTCTTGGTGTACCCTTCTACTGGCACAGCACCTCTATCACTGGCTTCACACACTCTGGCTTCACACACCCTGACCGGCTACACCCACCATCGCATTGGCACTCTCGTAGTTGTAGATAGATAGATCTGGTCCGGGGCCCATACTCAATTGAGACAGCAATTGCTGCCACCCGTTTCTCGGTTCCTCCCATCAACACCTACACTCCCACAACGACCAGTGTTGATAATGATCCGGCTCTTCTCTGCCCGAATTGGCACTTCTACCTGGCCAGTGGCTCGTCCCAGCGCCTTGACTTCCTGCTGCCGTGGTGCCTGGCGCCCCTTGCCCCTGTTGGTTGCAACCAGACGGTTTGCCTCCGATTTGAAGGAAATCAAAGAAGAGGCCAACAGCCTGGAGTCCGACGGTTCGGCGTCGGTAACGGGTGTGTTGGACCAGTCTGCCAATGAAACGGTGCTCTACTTTGACCATATCCATCAAAGGGGCTCCACCAATAGCACCATCAAGCAATACTTCCGATTCGTGCTTTCGCCCGTAAGAGCTGTCTACACCAAAGAAGAGCTTATGAAAAGAGTCACCATGCTCTCGTCGCCACTTCCGGTCAACTCTTCCATCAGTGAATTGGTGTCGCTGCCCCGGGATTGTGGTGCTTTTGTCAAGTTCCTGGTGCCCCCTGAAATGACCACCAAGGACTTTATCATTCAGATCCAAAACAATATCCAGAAACAAAAGGACAAGTTCGACGAAAACTGGGTTTCCCGTCAATTGAACCGTTTCTACTATCATTTTCCTTCTGTTTATACTGTCAAGGGGACCCCATTCATCGAAGATTTACGTAGGTTCCCCAGTCCTCGTATCAAGGTTATCTACGAAGGCTCCTCGTTAACCGAAGAAGAATTGTACGTGTTGTTCAGAAGATACGGCCTTATTGTCGATATCATTCCTGGCTCCGATTCTGCAACCATCATCTTCAATCAATTGAGGGCTGCTATCTGTGCAAAGAATTGTGTCACTGGTATCAATCTCAACAAAGGTGCCACCACGTTGCACATCCAGTATATTCCCATCAAAAGAGCCAATTATGTGGCCGAATTTGTCGTGAACCACCAGAGAATCTCCATCCCCATCATCCTTGCTTTGTTGGCAACCGTGGCAGTTTTAATCTTCGATCCAATAAGACAATTCTTTATTGAGAAAAGAATAACCAAAAAATTCTCTTTGGCCTACTATACGGAAAACAAGTATTTCAAGACTGTGGCAAGACCCTTTAAGTTGGTCCACTCTTGGCTAACCAATAGTTATGACTACATTGACCAACAGATACATGCGTTGGAAGGTGTCACTGAAGAGTTGAAACCAGATGTCGAGCTGAGAATCGGCACCATTTGGGAGGAACGGTATGAAAAGGCAAAACAAATCAGATTATGGATTTATGAAAATATTAACACCTATATCTTGGTTAAGGGCCCTAAAGGATCCGGAAAACAAGAGTTTGTGCTTGACCACGCTCTTAGCTATGATGAGAAATTGACCCAAAAGGTCCTTGTTATTAACTGTGATAATTTGAGTAAGGCCCGGTCCGATTCCAGCTTGATTAGTAACACTTCCATGGAATTAGGCTATTTCCCGGTATTCACATGGACCAATTCCATTGCTCAATTTATCGATTTAGGGGTACAAGGTATCACTGGTCAGAAGTCGGGATTAAGCGAAAGTAAAGAGAGCCAAATCAAAAATATGTTTTCATTGACCACTCAAGCAATTAGAAAAGTGGCGTTGGCTGATTATCAAAGATATAAGAACTCAATAATAAAAGAGAACCGCAAGTTGAAGCCTGGTGAAGAGCCAATCCGTGTTCTCAAGGAAGACGAATATTTACAACAGTATCCAGAGGTCAAGCCAATTGTTATAATCAATAACTTCTCTAATCTGACTGAATCTTCAAGTAACGATTTCATTTATCCTATGATAGCCCAATGGACCGCCAACTTAATCCAAAATAATCAAGCTCACGTCATCTATATTAGTTCGGATATGGGAGGCATCCAGCACTTAAACGATTCGTTGCCCAATCAAGTTTTCAAAACTATTGCCTTATCCGATGCTTCTGGGAATAATGCAAAACAGTACTTACTCAATGAACTAAAATTAAAGGACTCTTCGTCAATCGAAACGTGCTTGGGACCTTTGGGTGGACGGATGTTGGATTTGCAATCATTCGTTAGAAGAATCAAATCCGGTGAAAGTCCACCAGATGCAATTGATGAAATGATCAGCCAGGCTGCTGAACAAATCACCACTTTCTTTTTAAGCAACCAGAAATTGGATAAGAACAGCCTGAATAACTGGATTCCTGCTCAAATCTGGACTATAATGAAATTATTGAGTGAAAATGATAATATCGATTATAATAAATTGGTCAGCTCACCATTATTCAGTGACGGAGCCACCACATTAGCGACTCTTGGGACCTTAGAAAAATACGATTTGGTCAGGTTGAGAAGAGATAAAGGATTGCTCGATACTATAGAGTCTGGTAGGCCATTATACCGAGCTGCATTCAAAAACTTGATTGAAGACATTCGTATTTACAAGATATACGAAACAGATTATCTCAAGAGCTTGATCAAGATTGAGACAGACAAGATTGTGAAATTGGAAAATGAATTGGTTGCGATCAACCCAGTGTCTGGTGTTGATAATAGAATCAAATATTTAACTGGCAAGATCGATACCTCGAATGCCCACATTATTGAATACGAGCAAAAGATTGCCGAAATCAAAAAGATGGGCGGGCCCAAAGAGACCAAGTTTTTGAAATTATTTTAAGTAAAAACCGTCATTAATTGTGCCCTATCTATATATTATTAGCCCACCTATGTATATAATTAATTTTCTGATAGTATTTTCTTACTTAAGATTTCGAACGTCATTCTTCTACGAAGAGTCTTCATGTCACTTTGAGAGTATGCTAGCGGGGCCCTTTCAGTGACATATCTAGCAGCAGTACACGTGAAAACTCCACAATCGTAACCATTCGCTTGTTGAGGCGACTTAACACTAGGAACCAATTCGTATTGTATTTTAGGCACTCCCAAGCGGTCAGCTTCCAGAGCCATATAATTGGACAATAATTTGATGGCATTGATATTTCCTGAGCTGGACAATGAGTCCAAGTATTCGATTTTCTTGTCATTGTTATTGATGACAGCCAAGGCCCAATGAGTATTCATGATATTGATGGGAACCAAGACGATTTCTTTGTCAAATAAATTTAATTTTCGACGTTTGGCCCACCGGGCTACTCCCTGGTATCCCTTTGATTCCAAGGTGGTGAAAAAATGGGTGGTCCAGGCATAGGTATTGGTGTATTTCTCGGTGATGAGATTCAAGTAAAGATCTATGACGTTATCATTGAGCCATTTTCCATCCCGCAAAGTCTTCAAATCATCGACAAACACGTCGATTTGGAAAATACTGAATAGCTGGCGGTTTGCATGGGCATTCCATATGGACATGACTTTGCTGAGTTGATCCTGGCTCAAGGAAGTGACCTTGGAAACCTCCAGGATGCGCTTTTGGGCGATCTGTTGCTGGGTGAACAAATGGGACTTTTCGTACTGGGAAGCGGCATTCTTGTCGATATAAAAGTTGGAAATTAACGAGTCTAGGACCGAATAGCTAGTGGAAGACACCGGTTTGGACGGAATGTAGTACTGGAGAATGGACTCACGGTACTTGGTGGCAGGGCTTTCATGAATGGTAAGGTCCAAGAGGTGGTGGGGATCATCTACCTCGTCATCGGGGTCATTACGTTGGAATTGCTGGTGTTTCTGGGGGTTAGGACGATAGTCTTGCTGGTATTTGGACTTGATCATGTAGTCTCTGGAAAGCAGGAGATCGGTTCCGTACTGGTAAGGGGTACTGGAAGTACTGGGTGTTGATTGTTGTATTCTCTTGGTGACAAGCGACCGAAGCAAGTTCTGGTTGGGTTTGGACTCGATCCCCGTGGACGTGGAGATGTCCCCAAGCTCAGAAACATCGCAGAGTATGCTGTTATTGTTGTAGCTGGTCGGCGACGGCCGTATGAAGTTGTCCTGGAGGATATGATAGTCGTTGGTGACCTTGCCCAATTGATTGACTCGTACTATTTCCACTTCGGAATCGGACTCCTCTGGTGTGAATGTTTCTGCCGCCGTGTTGTAGTCTTCGGCAGCATTGATTGTGTTGATATTTGGGTTGATATTTGTGTTGGTTGTGTTGGTTTTGATGGCGCTTATGTTGATGGCGTTTCTGACAACATCGTAGATGGAACGCAAGGGGATGTTGAGAAGTTGGAGGATGAAAACGAACACCAGCGACAGCGACAGACGGCCCGAAGTCCCGGGCGCCCCCGGTTCGGCCGGCACTCCCTGTTCATCCAATGGGTCCAGAAGAGACATCGTGATGGAGAGTACAATTAAGTGCGGTCTATAGACTATAGACTGCGAAACATCACCAAAGTCTGACGATTAGAGCTGGAGGAAATTGTGTATGAAAGAGAGGCAATTAGGGTAGGTTGTGGGAGACTGCCGAGAGTGCGTATCTGGTCTAGAAAAAAAAAGCATGTAAAAATGTACTATAATGGAATATAATGGGATATAACGGCCATAACGACACCTGGTGGGGCTGGAATTGTGATGTCTATTAGTTTCAGGTTGCGAAATTCATAATGTAAACTTGATGGAATAGGAAACGAAAAATCGTGAAATCACTAGCTCTAAGGGAAAAGTTGTGAATCTACAATACGAAACCAATTACTTATCAGACGGGTTAATTGTATAGCTGAAGACGAAAAGGGTGAATTAACTGGCCAACTCAGACTTCTGGAACTCCATAGTCTATAGAATATTAATTTTAAGTTATAATATTAATAAGACGTACTTGAATTAGTGAATGTTGAGAAGATACAGAAGTTAGAGGTCAAACAAGACTAGCTGTGAACTAATCTGAAGCTATTTTGATTCCTAAAGATACAAATATATTAGCTCTAAATGATGGAACTATATTGTTCATTCTTAAAAGCATAAAAAAAAAATCAGCATTAAATATGTAGAAAAAAAGTTCTTTAGGGCATAAATGCATTAGCCTTAAATGTGTAGAAGATTACTGTAATTTAAAAAGCATAAATTCATCAGCTTTGAATGTGTAGAAGAAGACTATATGTTTACTAGATAAGGCATGAGGTACTTTAGAATATTACTTTCGGGATGTAAGTAAATCACTAAATAAGTAGTAGTAACTTCGTAGATTAAGCATAATCACCGTAGAGTGGTCCTTGGAAGATAACGAACCATAAAAATTATACGTACCAAAAAAGAGGCACATTCTTCTTCTTTAGAGCCATTCGGCACCATACAAGAAGACAAAAGACTGTTGAATTTCTCCCATTTTTGAATTATTGGTTGGTCTTCGGCCCACACAGTCGTTGTCCTCCATGCAACTACCTAGAATCAAAAACACTTTGCAAACAAATTCACTTATTCAGTCTGGCAATATCCGCAGTCTACACTACAATAATGGTTCACTTGGTGTCCTCGAGCTAGACAAGCATCCAACGAAAGCTACGAAATGGGTCTTAATGTGTAATTTAACGAGCTGTTTCAATTTCCAAGTATTTTGCACAAAAATGATAATTTTGCAATCCCACCTTCATACAGCATTTTAAGCAACTCCAAAGGCTATTCGAATTAATCCCATTTGCCAATAACCAAAAAAAAAAGAACCCCCACTCTTAGAAGGTGGTTAGCAACAATTGTATATAATATATGTCTAATTCTGCTAACAGGAAAGACAGATTTTCTGAGGAATTTACAGAGGAATTTACTGAATGGTTTTCTAAATATTAATGTATCTTCGTTTATGCAAACTTATGAAGTACCTTCTCTTGCCATTAATAATCGATAAAATAAATGTATTACTAACAAAAATACCCACTGCTACAGACAGAGGAGGTGCAGAAGGAGTTTCATCCACGAAAATCCCATAACCCATCATCAAGATATCCCACAGGTTGATTATACGTCACGTGGAAGGGAAAGCTGCAAAAGACTTTTCATCAGATCTACAGTCACTACGTCATCAGCCACTACCGAAGAGTTTCTTTTAAAAGATTACCGTGAACCTTTTCTGGCTAGGACCTTGTCAAATTACCAGCAATTTGACAATGGAATTTCAACCACAAACTTCATTTGACGAAGCACACGAAACCCATTGTTCTGCATGTCCAGCATAACTAGTTACAAATAATAATTGTCACATTTGTCACATATTTGGCGCGCACTTTAGGGTTTACGGTTTTATATGGCACACTATATATTTATATATTTATAATGTCACATTACACTTGTCTATATGGATTCACATAATATGCTCACAACAACGTATATTCTTTCCAACACTATAACAACTATATATCCGTACCCAATATCCGTACCACACTCGCCCCCCACTATCTAGCCTACAAGCGATATAATACTTATTAACTCTTTTCACTACATTGACAATTCTGTACTAAATTCGATACTTCTATTTCTGGACAATGGCTTCCTGATTTGGCGACACGCATCAGCACTCATCTCGTAAACTGGGATTAACTACTACTCAATCTCAGCCCCAACCAGCTTCTCTATCCCCCCCCCTGTTAACTGTAGTCAGCAAGGAGCACCCCGCTACTGTAGCCCCTCGCCACAACCCCCCCCAAACTGCCCCTCTCGTCCTCGCCATTTCTAACACCCACTCACCCATTCACCCATTCTCCCATGTCTTTATCTGGTGACTCCTACTAAAGGCACATTTTCAGTATTGGGAGCCGCACACACTACCCCACGTGTATAGCCCCATTCATCCAATTTAACGCTGGCAAAACCCTTAATAAATATTCGTAGTGGCTCCAATATAAAGGCATTCTCTGGCCACAATGTCCGAATCTTCGACTCCCCTCAAGTCGGACTCTCAGCCAATGTTGTTTGCCAACAAGTTAGAACATGAAATTTACCAACCATGGAGAGAATATTGCTTGAACTATAATAAGTTGAAGAAGCTCTTGAAAGAAGGCGTCATTCTCCAGAACAACTGGACCGATAAGGACGAGCTGGAGTTTGTCAGCGCCTTGGACTCCGACTTGGAAAAGGTGTATACGTTCCAACACAATAAGTTCGATGAGTTGAACGACAAGTTGAATGAGTTGCAAAGTCAAACTGAAAATGCCGATAGAAAGTTTGAAGTTGAAAAATTCACCACCGAGTTGGACGAGCTTCTCAATGCCGCTCAGGACTTGGAACATTTCCAAAGACTCAATTATTCCGGTTTCATCAAGATCGTCAAGAAGCATGATAGACTCCATCTGGCATATTCGGTCAAGCCGCTCTTGAATGTCAGATTGAAGTCGTTACCCTTCCACTCCGAAGACTACTCGCCATTATTGTACAAGATCGGGACTCTTTTCCAGTTCTTAAGAGACAATTATAACGTCGACCAAACCATGTCCAAGCTTTCTTCCTTCACCGAGACCTCCAGCACCACCGAGTTCCAATCTTTCAAGTTCTGGATTCACCCTGAAAACTTGATGGAAGTCAAGACTACCATCTTGAGACATTTGCCCGTACTTGTGTACAATAGCAATCATTTGGGCGCAGATGATGATGATGAAGAGGATGAAGAAGACGATGAAAGATCCAACTCTCAGTCAGACCAGACCATCAACACCCTCTACTTTGATAACGATCATTTCGAGGTCTACAACAGTAAATTGACCAAGATTGTCAATTCCTCCACCTTGAGATTGAAGTGGATCGGTAAATTACAAGATAAACCAAAAATTACCTTGGAAAAGAAGGGCTTTGACTCCAACTCCCAGTTCCATGTCGACGATAAAATCGAGCTCAAACCAAAGTATATCAATAACTATATTATTAAAAAGGAAATCCCCACAAAATTGAAAAAAATCAACAGTGAAGTATCTTTAGAAAATATCCTCAATTACATCAACGAACTCAATTTGCAACCAGTCTTAAGAACTATTTATCAAAGAACCGCCTTCCAGATCCCCGGTGACGACAGAGTCAGAATTGTTATTGATTCCAACCTTACTTTTATCAGAGAAGATTCTTTCGATCAACAATTACCCATTAGAGACCCATCGAACTGGCACAGAACTGATATCGATTCAAAGACTTCCAACCCACTCCAATACTTGAGAAAGGGTGAATTTTCCAAGTTCCCCTACTCCACCATGGAAATCAAGATAAAGAAGTCTGCTTTAAAGAACTCTAGAAATTTGAACTGGATCAATGAATTGATCAGTTCTTCCCACTTGATCAAGGAAATCCCCAACTTCTCCAAATTTATTCACGGTATTGCCGCATTATTTGTGGAAGATGAAAAGTTGGAAAACATTCCATTATGGTTCAATGAATTGGAAAATGATCTTTCCTTCAACCCTGAATTATACTTGAAAAAATCCAGAAAGGTGAACGACGACGATGTCAAGGCTGATCTTACCAACGAAGATAATTTGTCCAAATTCAAGTCTATGATCTTGAAAAACAACAACAGTACTTTCCAACCAAGATCAGCTTCGTTTTCTGGTTCTCTTTTGCTTAATTTGAACTCTAGAGATGACGAAATCGACCCCTTGCAATCTCCTGAACAACAACTCACCGAGATTGTAGAAGAAAATACCGCAACTACTCAATCTTCTGATTTGGACGAAGATGATGATGAGGATGATTATCTTTCTGGGGCAAAGAGAAATCCATTGTCTAAATTTTGGAACATTCCAAGCCAGTTCTCCAAATTAATTGATGCTGATTCAGAAGATGAAGAGGTTGAATTGCCATTGGGAGTTTCCAAGCCAGATGGCTGGATTAAAAATGCCGGTCCTCTTAAGATTGAACCAAAAGTTTGGTTAGCAAATGAAAGAACTTTCAACCGTTGGTTACATGTGACCACCTTGTTGTCTTCATTAACATTTGTCATTTATTCCAGTTCCAAGAAATCCAACTTCAGCAATATTTCTGACTACTTGGCCTACTTTTACTTCGTTTTGACTTTATTCTCTGGTATTTGGGGCTACTACATCTTCATGAGAAGAAGAACCATTATTACTGAGAGATCGGCAAAGCACTTTGATAACATTGTTGGCCCATTAGTGGTTGCATTGGGATTGGCACTTGCTTTAGTGTTGAACTTTGTTTTGGGATGGAAGAACTTGAAACTTGATTTGAACGACGAGTTCTATACCAAAAACACGTTCCACAAATATGTGCAAGAATTTGTGGTGGAGTCTTTTAAGCAAGATGATTAGCTTCGTAAACTTGAACGGGGTACTCGAGATATTCGGCACATACCTATTGAAAAGTGCATTTCACCCATTGGGTTTTGTTTCATATTAGCATAATAATAAAAGTATAAGCAAGTTGATTGTGTAGAATCCAGGAATAGTCGAAGTGGCCATTCATTACGAGAATACAACATACCTTCCTAATTTGGGGATGGTACCAGACCTATCTGTGATTTTTTATAAGCACCACAACATCCCAAATGTTACTGGAAGAAGTAGAACCAACCCAAACTCAACCAGATACTCTTTCTAGGGTCCACGTCCATGTTCTAACTATGTCTTTGGACCACTCCAGTCTAAGTTTGTGAAACACGTGACCTTTTTTGCACCCAAACCAGAGTGGTTAATTGCAGCTATTCTACATGTCAATCGTTTGCAAAAACCACACTCCAACTCCTTATGACCGTCCCGGAGTATACTGTTACGCATCTCTATCATTCTGGAGATCCCCATTTTGCCCCCGTTCCCAGTAGGATGACACAGAGAGTGCTTTTTCAATTACATCTTGCAAATGGCCCATTTCACCGCTTTTTGACCAAGATGCGCACTAACAAAACACGTCCTTCTCAGTCACCAGCCACATTGCCCATTAGGTCCCGACACCGAGTCACCCATGCCCAACTAGGCTATAGTCTCCAGCCATAGTCTCCATCCTTGGTCAGGTGCTCGAGAGCAGGCATTTTTGGGCTTGCGCACGACCACACCACCGCGCACGACAATCTCCACCGTGTTAATGGCAGCGTCTACCCACCAGACCCACCACCACCATTATGTCTTTAAACACGTCCTTATACACGATCACGGCGGTATTAATACTAGACAACGAGGGCAACCGGTTGTATGCAAACTACTACCAAACCAGAGGTGATTCCAAGCTGAAAGAAGCCTCAAATGGGCCCATAAACAGCGAGTTCCAAACACTTGCACAACAATTGAAATTCGAAAAGTCCGTGTTCCCCAAGATAAATAAGATCCACCAGGACATCGTGTTGTACGACAACCATTTGATCACCTACAAGCAAACAAATGACGTGGCTGTGGTGATTGTGTCGAAGATCAATGAGAACGAATCGTTGATCTACTCTGCCGTGGCCAATTTGTTTGAAAGTTTGAATATTTTGTTGGCCAATAACGTGGACAAGTCCACCATTTTGAAGAAGTACGAGTTGGTCAGTTTGGCGGTGGACGAAACCGTGGATGATGGGATTTTAATTGAGATCGATCCTGCCATTATTGTGAGTAGGGTTACCAAGACTCCCGAATTCGACAATGGAGTTCATATTGAAGTCAACCAGAACTCCTCCATCTTCAGTGCCTTCAAGCTTGCACAAAGAATTGGTGACAAGTTGCAACAAGGTCTTTAAACAAACCGTCTACAATGTCCATGAATCCACTTGCCACATCCGTACATTGTAATGCTTCGCTTGAAGGCAAGTACCCGGCGCAGGAAACAAAGGTTTCGAATGGTTTCAGTGAAACCACGGGGTTTGTCGATGGAGCTCTACGGTCCACTTATGCTCCCAAAAAATAGCACCCCTATAACAATAGATTTTAAATTGGAATAGTGTAGACAAAATCCTCTGGAATTATCAGGCAACAGACATACAGGTAAGAGATACGACTTTCGGCAAGCTAGATTGTTTGTAATGGATTTAGATTCCACAGTAAACGGGTCTCCCACAGTAGAGTCTGCCCAAGGGCCATCTAGTAGCTTGTTATTGTGAGCTTGTAATGTGGATAAATATGCATGCTGTAAAGTCATAATGCCATAACCAACACTACCGATCAAGTGAACATTTGATGGGTGTGAATAGCCAATAAACGTCGAAATCATTCGACATTGGCTAGAATTACAACTCTAGGATTGGCATAAAGTGTATAATCACATAAATAAATATTATTTTCACCGTTAAATGTTTTATTCAGTTACATTTGTCTAAATTTTTCACCTAAAAATGGTTGAAAATAATTAGAATTTAGGAAAGGATTTATTAACTTGAGTAAAAATTATTTCTATCCAGTTACACCGGCAAAAGTAGCCTTTTTCAACACCTCAACGCCCCCAGACCAAATAGAGCCGTTGAGATTGGTCTTTTTCTTGTCCCCTCTTCAACTGGATTGACTTCTACTGTCATGTGCTTGTAATGCCTGTGACTTCTTTCAGGTGCCACGCCGTCGTGCATTATCTGATCGGATCACTTGCGTAAAAGTATAAAGAATAATAAATTCACACAGCTAATCTATTATTAAATTATACAGTCTGCATTAGTTTCAGCAGGCAACCACATATTCCTTGGGCGACCTTGATGTAGTACTAACGCAAGTCTGGGCCCTTGGTTCAACTAAGGTTCCTACAATTTTGCAACCGAGGTGATTGGCTAAAATATATTACGAATTAGATCTGTATTCTTGGCATGGAATGGTGAAAATATGACAATAAAACTACAACATTTCGAAGGCAAAAAGCAAAAGGTGGCATTAACTTAAGATTTGCTGGCCAGGGACATGTGGTCGGCTTCTGACTAAGGGTATGCTACATTCTGGCCATTTACATGACAGGTGAGGTGAGCTTAATGAATAACAAAAATAAATCAATTTGAAGGAAACAATCCTGCTTAAATATCTAGACACAGGAATTCCTTTTTTTAGGCACCAACGGTGAAAATAGCCAACCGATTTTCGAAGTTTCTTGGACTTTTAGGCGTGATACTTATTTTTTACAATATATTTTTTTAAAACTGTTCTTCGACTTAATTGCTGGGGTATACTTAGCGATAGCCCGGTTCAAGTAAGAGAAAACCGGTCCGTTAGCCGAAGACAAAGGGCAATAGGACTGTCAAGAAATTTGGCGAATTAATACATGCACAAGGGTCCCAATTTAGTCTTTAGTATTGTGACCAAAGTTATGGGCTGGATGGACTCCCATGTAGTATAAAATAGTACTGTTTTGCCAAGGGTAGAAGCTTCATAAATTCACATCCAAGCTCTACAAATTATCTTCAATGAAAATTAAATTGTTAGGGCTTCTAGTTTTTATTATTAGCTTGGTCAATGCTGACGTAGGGTATTCTGACTATGGACCCAAGCTGTATCCTTATTTTTCTTGCAGCTACTACATCCTGAGTGTTGTGACTTACTCTGAAAGACACAGCACATTGCCTTTCTGTAATTATACTGCAGCCATGAACACCATGGCTGGGTGTATTTACCTGCAACACAAAAATACTCATGCTGCTATGAAACATATCTTCGACTTCTGTCAAAATGACCATGGAATTAAGGTCACAAAGGAAGATTATGACCAAGCTTATATCAATTATCAGAATGAAGCCAGAAATGTGCTGGAAATTCCTGGGTTCAACGCAACTGAATTATCCAACTATACCGTTCTTTTGGACATAGACACCATGAGCTTGTACTATAAGTCTTACGTAAGATTTTACGGTAATTATGACTATTCATTGTACTACGGAGCGGGGGCCCTTGGTTATTGGATTTTTGTGTTGGTTGTTGCAGCCATTACCAACTGGTCCATGGTGTTATTTCCTGGGCTTACTAAACGTTGCACAGGAATTTTAACCAACTCGTGGAGAAAATATGTAACGTTGCCTGCAATAGGCAGAAGAAAGTCGGAACACAAACCTTTTCTTGGAGTGCTTGACCTTTTGGTTCCTTCTCGTTTCGAGTCCTTGGTTATAGCTGGTTTCGCAGTATATCTTATAGCTGTTTGCTCAGTGAATACTGGTCGAATTGAAAATGATCCATTGGCACCTACTACTAAGGCAGCAAAGCTCAGATATGTTAGTGTTAGAACTGGTATTATTGCCACTGTATTTCTTCCCTTACAAATGCTATTTGCTGGAAGAAATAATTTTCTTCAGTGGTTCACCAGATGGAATTTTGCAACTTTTGTTACGTATCACAAATGGCTTGGAAGATTTGTATTCATATTAGTCTTTATCCATGCGGTAACATATTCAGCTGGGTTCGGTGAAAATTATAGTGAAGAGATGGCTGAAAACTTTCTTATCTGGGGAACTGTCGCTACAGTTGCTGGTGGTATTATAATGGTTCAAGGTATGCTTTTCTTGCGGAGAAATTGGTACGAAATCTTCTTGTTGATCCACATCATCATGGCTGCTCTTTTTCTCGCTGGCTCTTGGATCCATGTGGCTGAATTGGGTTATGCGTGGTTCTACTACGCTGCAACTGCAGTTTGGTGCTTTGACCGTTTGGTAAGAATTATCCGTCTTGCAATTTTTGGTTTTCCCAAGGCCCAAGTCAAATTGTTATGTGAAGAAACCATTAAAGTGACCATTCCAAGGCCAAAACACTGGAATCTACTTCCAGGAGGCTACGCTTTCATTCACTTCTTCAGGCCAACATGTTTCTGGCAATCACATCCTTTTACCTTTACAGAACATGCTGAGTCTGATGATGAAATTATTCTTTTCTGTAAGGTCAAAGGAGGCATAACTCATGGATTGTACAAATATTTGTCTACTCTTCCCGGAAAAACTTCTGAAATTAGAGTGGCCGTTGAAGGTCCATACGGAGGTCCAAGTGTTGCTAACAGATACCAAAATGCAGTCTTCATTGCTGGTGGTAATGGTATTCCTGGAATTTATTCCGAAGCCTTTGATCTAGCCCGTAGGGAAATCAACCAGACCTTGAAATTATACTGGGTGATTAGAGACTACAAGTCATTGTTATGGTTTTACCAGGAATTGATTGATTTAAAAAATACCAAAGTCCAGACTACCGTGTACTTGACAAGGCCACACAGTGAAAGTATAATTAACCAAGACTTCGACAACAGACTTCCAGTGAGCTCTAAACTTGAAGTTGACGAGGTTGCACAGACTGAGTCGCTCAAAGAAAAGGGTGAATCAATAAAAGAAATGACTAATAATGCTGAAGATGCCTACAAGATTGATAGCCTTGTTTCTAATAGTGAATCCGAAAAATATGCTACCCTCATCAGGAAAGAATTGTCCCATATTATTTTTATTGAAAAGAGGCCATCTATGACAACGATTGTCGAGGAAGAAACCGAGGACTCTTCTGGAACCACCGCCTTTGTAGCTTGTGGACACCCATTAATGGTCGACGAAGTGAGGAATGGTGTGGTTAATAATTTAAACAAAGGAAAAAGAATAGATTTCTTTGAACAATTACAAGTTTGGGCCTAGTATATATAAGGTTGTTACTTTGATTTTAGGTGTATGCTCTTCCAGCTTGTCTTTAAGAGGTATCCACTTTGAACCGCAACTTCGGCTAGTAATAGCGAGATTAATAGAATTCACTACTTCTTAACTGATTTTGTTCTATAAATATGTAAATTCATTTATGTTAAAAAGTAATGAACTTTGAAAGTGCACCTTGATTAGGAATCATATTCAAGTGGTTATTCTTGAACGATTTAAATATGGCTGCAAAATTATGATGGGTCCCTAATTATTACCAGGCTAAATTAAAAGATTGAGGCGAAACACAGAGATTTTGGATTTTCAAAGAGATGGCAAAATAAATTCACCAGCAGTCTCCAAACCAATATACAACCAGATTCTTATCAGTTTAAACATGTGGAGGTATCACTGGATATACAGCCAGTATCGGGTGCATTTTGATAACAAAACGATCAAAATCTATTGAAATGAAAAGCTAAGAGTGGTGATATATTAATCTATATCTGAAATTAGTAAACTATTTATTAATTGTGCTTATAATAGTTATTCTATAGTGATATGTAAAAGAAGGCCATTCTAACTTTGACAAATTGATCACTATCAAAAAGGAAATGTTTTCGAAAGAAATTGAGCAATCGGTGAATATTAATGGTTTTCTGCTCATCATAGAACATTATAACCATCTTTCGGATGAACTTGTTGGTCTCAAGAGTGGTCAAATGTATTCAAATTACCTGGTTAAAAAAATGAGCCATGGTTTAGCTAGATATTAACGAATCGTCAACAGTAAACCGAACAATAAAATCTTTTCTTGATTGGAGAGCAATAAAAACTAAACTATATATTAAGTATCGCCTGCAAAGCTACCACACAATTATGGTTCATACTTGAAAAGATGTTTAGCTGGGAACACATTTAGTGTAACTAATCTATAACACAAACGAACCTGAGCTAAACCCGATAATAATAGCAAATTTCAAAAAAAAAAAAAAAAACAATTATCTACTTTACAAGCCATCAAAAATTTAGAAAGAGCACTTAAGAAAACCCCTTGACTTTACCACCGTTTTCAACCACAATCTTCGTATTTGACTTTATATGGGGGATAATTGGCCAGTGCACGACCCATTATTTATATACTCACATTTACACCAGAACCCAAAATCAACTACCCACAAGAATCTGGCACAGAATGGACGATTCATTTCACTTTGCGCTCTTACGGATCTCCATTGCGCAAATCCTCAAGGCCAATGGGTTCGAAAAGTGCAAGCCGTCGACTCTCAACACATTGACAGACATTTATATCCATTACTTAACCAAACTAGCCAAAGAAACCACCAGGTTATCACAAGCCCGTAAGCGATCTGGCGAGGCAGAGGTGCAAGATGTGACGGAGGCCATGAAGCTCACGGGAGTGTTCAAGCCCGAAAACTATCTTCGTCTTGATGATACCAAAGATAATGAAAAACAGAATGCGTATTCATTGACCAAAAACAGCAAATCAGCATATAATACCAAATCCTTGGACTCATTCAGAGACTGGGTCAAGTATAGCGACTCGTACCGAGTGGCCCGGAAATTGAATGAATTACCCAGCAATCTTATTAAGAATTTGATGGAAAAGAGAAAGTTGGTTTTAGATGATGGAGAAACCGATCAAGAAAAGAAGAAACGCAAGTATAAGGAAAGACAAGAATACTATAACCAGCTAAAGCTCCAGGATGTTCTTGGAAACAACAGCACTATGGGAGAAGACATGGACGATGACGATAATGATTCCATTTCTGACAAGGATAAGTTGATGTGGATGAACTATTTGATTGAAAAGGACTTGAAGTTGGGCCACGATCTCAAATTTGTCAATACCACGTTGTATGATGAGTTTCTCAAGTTCCAGACCAACCCCAAGTTTCATCCTGTTATGAAAGGAACTGGATCAGCTGAAAAGTACCAGCAATTGCGACAACAAATGGATAATATCAATAAGTACGATTATGTGGTAATCAACATTGAAGATGAGGTGAATCCTGAGGCCGGACCTGATGACGAGATGGCCGTCCCCGTGAAACCATCCCCAGAATTGGAGAAAATACTACCTTATAATCTACAGTATGAAAAGTATCTACTAGAAGACGAATTGGATGAAATGGCATCGAAAGTATTGAAAGAAGCAGCGCAAATCGCTGAACAAGAACATACCCAGGATCCAAACCTGAAAGATGTATCTTTCCAAGAAGACACGTATTCTGTGAACGATGAGGGAATTGCGGGAGATAACAACTTGATGTTCATATGAGGTGATTGCAGCGATCTTGAGCAAATATGGGTTCCCGATATATATTTGCTTGCTTGCTAATAGGTGCAATCAGAGGCGGGACAATTGATTCTTAACCTCACTAAAATCCTTTAAGATCTTTCAGATCCAGCCCATTCAAAAAATCTCCAAAAATAACCTTTTTGCTCGTGGGTAAGTGATAAAACGAGACAAACTAAAGTAGAGATCCATGTATATTAGGCCCAATATTGCAGAATATTGAATGGCATGTATTAAATACAAAAACGGTCATCGCCGTAAGGTTGTGAATAGTGTAAATCTTCAAGGAACAATACATCCAAATAGTGGATCGATTGATCTACTAGTTCTCTAGGAAAATCCACAGTTTTTAACTATGCATTCCGATGGTAGAACCATCGATGAGGTAGGGTAGATTGCAGCTTGAAGTAGAAGCATTCCAAGGGTATTAGGTACAAGTATTCTCAGTACCATCAAGAAGAAGAAGAAGAAAAAAAAAAAAAAAAAGGTCAAGCAAACACGGTTATAATATCTTCAAACAATCGATCGTACGAGTAGAAATCTAGATCATAGAACTACTCGGTAAAAATGGCACCGAAAGAGACAATTAGATAAAACTTGAAAATAAAAAATAGCAAAATTTTACTGTAGATTGCTATAATTCGGTAGGAGTGAGCTATAGAGAGGCGGGGGAACACCCGGATTCGGAAGAAATTGGGCTGGGATCCAAAGTGTCTCAAACATCCGAACGATTTGTCCCAATACAGAAATGAGGTGGGCTTTTAATTACGAGAAGTCAACAATTTCTACCCCAGAAACACACCAAACCGCCGGTACACCCGGCACAGTTTTTAGCGGGTGGGTCCACAGCTGCCATCACCTGCCTCGCGACAACTCAGGAGAGAATATCACCTTTTGGACCACACGTCATCTGACCATCTTGAAAGATGGCGACATGTGGAGATTTTCGGTGCATAGAACCTTCTATTGCCCAGAAGGTTGAGTGGACAATATCGATGCGAATGTTGGAGAACAGGGAATCGGGGGGGGTGATTGTTGGGGAGTCGGGACCCCCAAACATCTCTGGGGTTTTGCGGGGCAAAGATGTCAACAATTTTTTAAAGTCAAATATGCAAGGTACTCGGAGAGGAAGTGATTATACCCGAAACGACGACATTCCACTGTCGTTTTCTAGCATTGCCTGTTTGGGGTTAATTACACGCGTGTACGAAATTACATCAAATATTACATCAATATTCGTTGGGCCTGTATATAGCCGTCACCTTCCCACAACTATAGCTCCACAGCCAACGTAGAAGGGCCCTTGCGATGGTCGCCATGCCTAGAGGCAACGAACGAACCTGCTACCACTAGTCACATGGTGCCACTGCCTTTTTCCGCTAGAATATACCGGCAATATCCGTCCCCCCCCACACTGTGAGTCGTAACCCATCTTGAAGCCCCCTTTGGTAGCAATTGACCCCACGCGTACTTTAAAATAAAATACACAATATGCCACCCTCCACTCGTGCCGGATAAACTTATTTAAGAGTACCGTTGCCCACCCGACCTCTCCAGGCTATAACACCAACCCAGCCCAATCTTTCCATCACGTGACCCAGCCCTACACCCCTGAAATTTCGCGACGCGCTAACACGTCTACCCTTCCCACCCCTACCTATTAGTAGTCATTACGCGTTGCCTCGACGTTTCCCTGTGACTACCTGATAGCCCCCCCCCTGAATTGGCTGTATTTTCCCTTGCTAGATTGTATTTGGCCGCCATCTTTTCGCTAGACTTTTCTTTTGCAATCAGTTTCATTTTGGCTTTCCAACTTTATCCCCCACCCACCCCCCACCATCTTCTGCCACCCACCATGCCCAACATGAACAACCAGAAGTTGAATATGACCATCAAGTTGAACAAGTCGCTTCAGAACTTGAGCTACGACGGGCCCTACACGCCGTTGGACCAGACCATGAATACCCCTGTGGACGCCCACCCTCAACAGTCATTCTATTTTGCTAGTGGGCCCGGTAATGCCAACGGTAGCGGCAACCTCAACGCTAACGTTAACGCCAACACCAACGGTAATGGCCTGGCTGCCAAACAAGGCTCGATATATTCCAACCCCAACTACAACGAAAGCGACGATATTCTTACCGATATAGACGAGCCCATGGGCGGAGCCGCCGCTGGCCATAAGACCACCCGAAACTATACCCTTGCATTCACAGCCACGTTCGACCAGTTGGTGATGTCGATATACAACCGAATCCTTTCGCTCCCCACCACCACGCCGTTTCTGGGGATAATCCCTCCCAGTGGGCTTGTGAGTAAGGTGGCCAATGAAACCATGTCCAACCTAATGACCAACACCTCCACCGCCAACCCCCCAGCGTACGACCATCATAGTATCATCAATTCCGAATACCTCAAGAACCACCATTACCAGCCCATCTTTCTTCAGTTGATCCGTAAGAGACTTATAGACTTGTGCACCTTCCATAACCAGCAGAGCCTGGCCCTGCATCATGCCAACCATCATTCCCATTCCCAGAACCAACCCCATCTGTTGCCCGAATCCACCTCGGTTTCTGTCACCTCTTCCAGCAATGGCGTGGTCATGAATAACGGTGCTGGGGGCTTGAGACAGTCGTCCATCTCCAACCTTTCGCTCACTGACCTCAACATCTCCAACTTCAACGCTAACAACTCCAACCGGTCAAGATCCTCTTCCCTAAGCTTGAGAAAACAATCCTTGACCAGAAACAACTCCTACAACAACAACAACTGGCTCCACGTTGGCAATATCAACAGTATCAGGCCCTACAACAATAACCAAGAACATTTTAACGGAAGTACAGACTCTTTACAATCGATACAAGACTCGGTCCCTCAATCTTTCATCAACAGATCTGCCACCAACCAAAATGGCTTCAATAATATGATGATGGACTATCAAACTCCCCCCAGCTCCAACAAAGGGTCTGTGTCCAGTGCATCGTCGTGGACTCCTCCTAACAGTGCCCATTCCAACATCCAGAATTCCATCAACAGCGGCCATATGGCTAGCTCCGATTACGAAGAGTTTCTTTTCCAACACCTGCAAGCAAGGACGAGCTCGTCCTCCAGGGTCAATTCGTTGCCTCGACCTTTGACCATTAATACTGAATGTGCCAATATCCAGGCTCTTAATGCATTAAATGGAGTGACCACCCCAAATTCAGCCAACGGCAGAGCTGCTGCTGGATTGGCTTTGGATTCGCCCTTCATGTCTGCAACAGTACCTTCCGACGATTATGGTTATTTCAGCAATGGGTTCCCTACGGTGGCTTCTGCAAATGGTCCCAGTAACGGAAATAGCCCAATGACAGAGAGTCCGGCAAGTAACGGAGATTCCATGTTGGTGGACTCCTCCAAAATCAACTTGCCAACTCAATTCAGCTTGAGTGAAAAGAAGAGAGATTCATTGAAGATGAAGAGAGGAATCCACTAATCTGTCAAATAATGCTTAATCAAATTGAAACCAAAATGAAATTGGTTAGCAAAAAATTGCACCGGTCCATTCTCCTACTATCTTTGGTGATCGTGGCTGGAACCACATGAGATATACTTTGGAACCAATGGACTTTTGTGCTTCACAAGCCTATGAGCTTGCGAAATCTTCTGACGTTTGATACGTCATGTATTTAGTTTACTGAATGGTAGGAAAACTGTAATATAACTAAAATAAAACTTTGTCATGATCGTAGATGCCATGGTTTACTCCGATTGGACTTGTCAATGTAATATATTTAGTACATCGATGAAAATGTTTCAAATTAATAGCAAAAAGAAATCGTTTGAAAAGTTCATTACTAGTAATCTTCTGGAGCGATTCTGGAATAGCTATTGTAAAAGCATATAAACTGGAGATTCAAGGATCTTTATAATATTTAAATTGACAAACTATAACAGAAATCAAAAAATGCTTTAATATGAACAATTCTGTAAAAGAATCGGAAAATTCTTATGATGATTCCAAAGGGGGTTTATAGATTAAATAGTACAACGTTAGTCGTTCAAGTGTTGATGTCAATCGGAAGTAATATTCAGGATTTAACTCACCAGTAGTGGATCATAATTGCAAGAAGTTGGTGAAAATTAAAGGTGGGGGCATATACTCTAATTGTATTAACTTCAGCTTGCTGGTTGAAATACCTCTATTCAGTCATAAAAAAGATAGTATAAGATTGACTTGCTATAAGCTAATTGAATTATTTATTCAATTTATACATATTAGATACAAAATTGTCCAACACTAATATGTATTACAATCGAATAATTGATTACCATTAGAAGTTATCTATATCCATTATCCTGTGATACACATTAAATTCTACTATATTCTTCCGCAATTACTGATTACAATTCGATTATTTGTGTTGATTTATTTATGAATATCTATAATATCATTCACCCATTGAATATAAATATTTATTGACAAGATATGATTTTTACAAATGAATCATTTTATAATTGAAGTTTTTAAACAATTAATTATCTGAAGAGTTGATGTGTCTTTGAACAAGGTATATTGATACCAGTTTTCTTATCTTATATAATTCATATCAGCATACACTGTACATATTGTAGGTGACATCTACAAGTATCGATAGTTTCATATTCATCTATTAGATTATTAATATTTACCAGTTTATTAAGTTGTAAAGCTTGGTACTTTACAGGTCTTTTAAATTGAATATTGCATTTTTTCATTAGAATATGAGATTCTACTAATAGATTAGCAAAATCAACTGTAATTTTTGAGAGGATCTAACGGGCATAATTATTTTCAATATAAGAAAGTGGTGAAAAATTCCTTTAATTTTATCTATCAGAATACCAAAACCATGTATGATTTTAAAATATAGCGTTTTTACAGGAGATATAAATTAAAATAGCCAATAAATTACTAGAAATTATGGTCTTTGAATGTGTAACCAGAACAATATCCGTAAACCATTTTTACCATACAAGAAAGATCCAAAACTCAATTACCTGACCGTGCTTGTTTTCCCAACTCTTAATCGAATTCACCTCATTTTCCAGTTTCATCTGTATTCATCAGTGGGTACAATTATTCTCGAAACTGTTTCACACTGCTACATACTGTTACACTACTGTTACATTTCTGTTACACAACTATTTGAACATCCTATTCTTAGTGGGCCGCCCATCTGAACTGTATCAATTTAGTCTTCTAACTGCCGATCCCCATTCTTGTGTATGTTTCATCCTCTCTTCCTTTCCTCCTCTGAAATATCTACAAGTAATAAATATCGTTATCAGTCTCACTCATCCACTTCGCAGCAATTGATCTCATCACCATCACCAGTTTGACAGTAGATCGTTACAAGCAATGGTCCGAGGACTACGTCGATTCTGCAGCTCTACCGGCCACAAATTACCTTCTTCGCTGCCCCCTCTGTCCGAGTCCGTGCACTCTGTCATCAAAAAGTTCATCCTTCAACAGCCATCTCAGCCTAGTGTTGAACTAGCCAACCAGTCACTCAAGAATCTCTATGACAATTGGCGGTTATCGCCCGAAAATCCACCTCCGTTAGTCAGCCCGGTTGAAGAATCACCGTACCAGTTCCATTCCGTCTACAATTCGTCGGCATCCTACAATGAAATACCCCGACTTTCAGTCACCAAAATCCTTCCTGATCGATGGTGTGAGCTACGGGAGTACTATGGAATTTACGCCGGGTCGCTAGCCCTTAAGCCCACCAAAGCCATCGAATTGGGCGTGGTACGACACCTGGAGCTCGAACTCGAACTCCATACCAAGATAGATACCTCTGATCTCGAGCTGGCCATCGAACTGATCTATACAGAAATCATCGAACGAGAGTTGGCGGTGGTTGACGAGCCTCTGGCTGTTGAGTTTGAACGGTTGCCCATGAGCGTAGAAGAATACAACCAGTTGGTCTATGGATCGCCGAGGACTGGTGATTTGGCTAGTCTCTGGGCCGACCAAATCATCAGCAGGCTCCATGTTCTCTTCACCACCTCGGAAGCTCGAGAAATCCTTGTCCATTGCTACATCGATATCACCAAAGGTGAGTTTCTTACCCAGATCGAAGCCCCACGTAAGAAGCGTCGCCTCGACCCGCAAAGAGTACTTATCAGTGGAATCATAGACCATCTCAAACTCTACAACGAACACGATCCCGACGATTTGTCTCTTTTTGAAGATATCCAGTGGAACATCACTTCCGAGATCTTAAACAATACCGAAGTGATCGACTTGTCTGCCTTTCTTGCCACCACCAAGAACATTATTAATGACCATAAAGACAACTATAAAGTAAAAACCACCGATGTCAAGACTCGTTCGTATGCTAAGATCCCCGCTCAGCAATCAGTTTTGGATTCTGCTAAATTCCAAACGGTATACTATCGGAAAATGTTGGGCTTATTAGCAGGTGAAGGCACCAGTGATGAATTTGGCTACTACAGCTTGCTAGAAAATGCCAGACAAAGAGGCTTGGATGTTGACGAACCAATTAACATGTCTACTATTGCAATAATTTTACGACTGCACTACGAGCTTTTTTACAAGGACTTTGTTAAATTGGCCAGAGGAGAACCAATTGGGTTCGAGCCTTACGACTCTTATACCAAAGAAAATCCCACTGATGCATACGATTTAAGCCTCCTAATTCGGCCCATTGAAGTACAAAGGTCTGCTTCCAAAGATGGGCTGAGCCATGTGTTGGACGAAGACCCACAAAGCTACGACCCGTTAGAACAATTGAGCTCCACTGAGAATTTTGACTACCACCAGCTATTCACGGCCGAGTTGCTAACGTCGTGGAAAACTGCCCCTACACTTCGATACTTCGCCGCAAGATCAGCTCAATTTTACTCCCTTTTCAGCCAGATTCGTGGAGATACTACGTCTGTAGAGTACCATAATCTGAAAACAGGTAGATGCTTTCATGTCAACGAGTACCACTATGATGAAAGCGAGCTTATTCGCTATATGAAAAAGGGCTCGTCTTTCTGGAGTGGTCAACGGGCTCCATCATATACTACAGACTTGGACAAGTGCAAGTATTGTGAGTTCAACAGCAGATGTGCAGTGCCAAATGGCCAGTTGGACCATTTTGACAAAAGAATGCTAGTTGGCATCAAGGTCAATGAGTTTCTTCAATCCAGAAGTCATCAACTACAATAAGCTTCAAATCATTACAAATTCCATACTACATGTGCACACAAAATGTGAGACGTCATCAAAAGAACGTTTATACACGAATCAGTATAAACTCTTCTGCAGACCTCTCGTTCAATATTGGGGATTCGTTTACCGCCCATATCTGAAGTTGGCACATGGATGGAGATAAAGTCCCACAACGAATTGAGATGGCCATCGGCAGCCTTATATAGTGGCCGCACTTACCCGGACAAACTTTATTGCAGCTATTCAGGGTTGTAACAAGTGGAACAGTTTAGTAGTTGAGCAGTTGATGGACTACTGGTACAGGGGATGGACTAGAGACAGAGTCAGCAGGAAGAGTCATAGTCGAGAAATACTTTATTGAGATGGTCTTTTTGCACGGATTCATTCGTCTTGTACATTACAAAATTTAAACAGAACCAGATTATGACAGAAACGGCGATGATATCATATAAAGTGAAATAGCCAGTTAGATGCAAAACTGTTTGAATGGATTGGTGTAGTCTGGAGCTAATGCAGTAACCAAACATCCCATTGCTTCGTACAGTCACAAGACTAAAGATATTTATCGACTTTATAGATCCATCAATTGGAACAGGACTCCACCAGATGTTTTTGGGTTTGAGTTTTTTGGTTTTAAGATTTTGATTCCTTTTATAGCTTTTGGTGATTGTTAGTTTTTGGTCACCCGGCTCGCCCATTGGGCACCAACTGGGTGTATCCTTTGTAGGAGTGGAACTTGTTCTCAAAGTGGCTTTTCAAATGGTCTTTTAGCCTCACCATGCTGTTATCGAAATTGGCCCCACAATGAACACACTTGAGTGCAGACTTGAGAAGTTGGTTGAGTAGATTGGCATTCCTGGTAAGCCTGACATATTCTACGCTGTGGTCAGATCCAGTATCAGAGGCGGAATCAGAATCAGAATCGTAGGAGTCGCCAGTCATCATCTTTTGATACTTTTCATTATACATAGGATTCAACTGGTGGAAGTCCACGAAAAACAGAGTGGAGAACGAGTTGTAGTGTTTCTTATGCTTCATTCTTGTTGAATGGAAGTCCTGGCTGATTACATGGATGTGTAAGTTGCGCATCGATGGGATGGAATGGACCCCTGCTCGAACAAACGTAGCCTTCAATTGGTCTCTATTGGTCTGATCTACTTCTTCCAATATACCACACATATGCTCAACCAACATTGTCTTTGCCTGGTCCACATACTGCTCCATTAGCTCGTACAACTCGTCCCCCGTCCAATCGGGGTAGTTGTTGTTGAACACCTCGAGTGGATGGACATGTGTGATGGTAGCGGCTCGAGGAATCACCAAAAGATGCCCCATGGCCTTGGGGAACTTGTCCTTGATGATGACCACATTGGCATCGTGGAACACCACCTCCGTGTGGTGTGACGGACTAGTGATGTACTGGTTCAATGCGTCTCGAAAGCTCATTGATTCGTGTTGGTCCCCTTTGGACTTACTGAAACCTATTGACAGAATCTATTTGTAGTATTAAAGTATGGAATTTAGTCACCGCTGGCGACCTTGAATATTATATATGACGATACGATGGACACAACCATTAGTCAATGGCTTTGGGCTTTTGGCTTTTGTCTCTTGGTCCTAGATTTTTGGCCCTTAGTTTTTGAACTTGGTCAATGGCCCACTACCAACGTCGAAAAAGCCTACGCCTTTCTCTTTCTAGCTGGACTGGCCACTTGTGCTCCCGTGACTACTGGGACAAGGTCATTGGCATCATCCGATTCTGGTTGAGCCACCGTAGGCTCGGTCTCAGGCTCGCCGGTCAATTGCTCGTTCGTCTTCAATTTTGTCTTTTCCAACTCGCTGATAAACCAAATCACCGATCCGTAGAGAAGAACCGCAATCACCAATAAATTAACAAAATGAATAGATCGACTAAGGAATATCAACGTGATCAACGAGATAATCAACAAGATGAACGAAGCATGAGTGGCGGTGATCAAGGCGGGGGTCGTGCCCGGGGTGAACACAGAGTCCCATAACTCAACAAGGAACGCCATCGTGCTATAAGTGGTTTGGTGCCGGTTGGATGGATGGATGGGTCTGGTGGTGGTGGAACTTGCTTGGTGACTGGCTGGGGACCTGTGATTACGTCAGCATCGACAGTTGATCCCGCGCACGACCTCCCATACTTTTTTCCTTTCTGCCCAACTGGAAGACGTCACTTACCTATTACTAACTTTATCCAAGTGTCTTCACTTACCTACTAGTTAAACTCCGATATCTCCAGCTCTCACATATTCCAAAAATGGTTCCTAGCGACGATTCCTTTATTAGCGACGATGAAGAAGAATTCTGGTATGTACAAATGGTAGATGGCAAAATGGCAAAATGGTAGATGGCAAAATGCTGGAAGCGCCATGATCCTAGCCGCCTTGGAATCATTTTTTTTGGTGATACTAACCTTCTAGCCCCTTGTGTGTAGAGGAAATGGACATTTCCGATAAGAACTTCAAGCCGTGTCCTTGTGGGTATCAGATCTGTCAGTTTTGTTACAACAATATCCGTCAAAATCCCGAACTTAATGGCAGATGTCCTGGATGCAGAAGATTGTATGACGATGAAAGTGTGGAATACAAATCTATCAGTGCCGATGAATATAGATTGCAGCAATTGAAGAGAGAGAAAAGGGAAAGAGAAAAGAAGCAGAGAGAGAAGGAAAAGAAAGAAACTGAAATGGCCAACAAAAAACACTTGGCGGGCTTGAGAGTGGTGCAAAAAAACTTGGTGTATGTTACGGGGCTTAATCCTCCTTGTAATCCAGATGATCTCCATTCTGTATTAAGATCAGACAAGTACTTTGGTCAATATGGAAAGATTCTGAAAATCGTCATCAACAAAAAGACCCCCAACCCTCAATCGTCGCATCATCACCTGAACCCAGGCTTGGTTGTTTACGTCACTTTTTCCAAGAAAGAAGACGCCTTGAAATGTATCAACGAATTGGATGGCACTTTGTGTGATGGCAGAATTTTGAGAGCCGCCCACGGTACCACCAAATATTGTTCTTCTTATTTGAGAGGTCACCCATGTCCCAATCCAAATTGTATGTTCTTGCATGAGCCTGGTGAAGAAGCAGATTCTTACACAAGAAAAGATTTATCTACTCAACAAGGTATTAAAATGGGTATGATGGGTATGTCATCTAGAGTGACCAGCAATTCCAACATTCAAGGTGCATCCTCTCAATCTTTCAATGGTGCTTCTTCAAATAATCAAGCTCATTATAGTGGAGAAGAAGAAGAAACTTTCGAAAATGAATCCGACAGTAACAAAACTCCTTCTTTGGCCAAAACCGTGGTTCCACCAAATGGCGGCCCTGTGCTACCAGCCACTGCTCACTGGGCAAAGGGTGATAGTGTATCTGCGAGCAACTCTCCCCAAGTTAGCAATAATACACCATTGGCTAATTCAGCGGCCTTCCCTACGTTGGGTGAAATTTTTAGCAACCAAAAGCAACTGCAAAAGAAAGACAATAAGCAAAAGTCAAAGCCAGGTAAATCGTCCAAAGATAATGTATTGTTACCAGATGATATCGATATCGATGATGATTCTGCTTTAACCTTTGCTGAACAAACATGTGATTATTTGAAGAATTTGAATGAAAAGAAAGAAAAGTTACGGGTCCATTTCAAGGATATGTCTGTTTCATCTGATAGACTTCCATTATTTGCATTCAATAATAGCTCTGGTTTAGTCAATGATACTAAGCTTGAAGATGAAATGGTTCTTTGTCGTCAAGTCATTGAAAGATTTATTTTGAAGCCCATTAAAAATTATCATTTAGCATATCAAAACCATCCTATAAGTCAACAGCAATCGCTTTTGCAGGCACAATTACAGCAGCAGCAGCAGCAGCAACAACAACAACAACAACAACAACAACAACAACAACAACAGCAGCAGCAGCAACGTCAGCAAGCTCAGGTGAGCCCCAACGTTCAAGTGTCTCAATTGCAACAATTACAGTTAGAGCAACAAAAGAAATTATTAGAAGCTCAACAGGCTCAAAGAGGTGAAAACAGCACCTTGGCTCAACAGCAGGCTCAACAGGCTCAACAACAATTATTACTCCTTCAATTACAACAGCAACAGCAACAACAGGCCCAACCTCAAACATCGGGCCAACCAAACCAAGCACAGATTAATATTTTGAGGATGAACGACCGTGCCAACACTTCGACCCCTCCGCCTCCAGGCTTATTCGCCGCCGGCGGTGTACCAAAGTCTCAGGTTAGTCCCTCTCAAATGCATGCTCAGCAGCACCCAGGATTGAACGAACAAGTCAATGTTCCTGGATACGGTGGTGCCAACCAATCATCCAGCTCTCAATTGTTAACTCAGTTGATGAGTGGTAAGAGATAAGCTACTAGCTAAATGTATTTATTTTCTGGTGGGGTGATTCAGCATCACCTCCCACTGTGAATTTTCTTGTAACTATATAACCGTACTTATAGGCTAAAATTTGGATTATCTGTGTTTAAAAAAGTGTAGTTGACAAAACAGTGGGGAGTTGTAGTAGTACATTGGATGTAATTAATATAGTTGTGTAGGGCTATATGGTTGTTTCGGGCCTCATGTCATCGTCTTTATCCAGGACAGACACCTCCACTTCTTGGACAGTCTTGTTCGCTGAAAGAGTGCTTGGACTTTTCTTTGGCCGTATCTTGCTAAACGACTTTAAGTAAGGCATCCGAGGCTCGAATTCAAGGTAGTTTTCGGATGGTTCCAGAACAGAGCCGTAGACTTTTCTGAAAAGTCTTCTCATTCTGTACCCACACTCCACATCGTTGTTTAATAATACATTGTGGTGTTTTGATTGGATGAAATCATGTACTTTTTGGTAATTGGAAGGAGGAATGCTGTATTCGTAGCGCAAGTATGCCTGGTCGAACAATGCATGGAATTGTTTGAGACTGGGCGAGACCTTACGGAACCCATAATGAAGCAAAAGGTACCGAGATATCTTGAGGCTGACGTGAATCCCCAATCTATCTTCGAATAATTGCTTGACATGACTTGACTTTTCGGATATCCGAGTGAACTTGGGGTCGGAGGCCCCATCCACCACACAACGAACGTGTTCTTTGGACCATTGGCCATTCAAAAACATGTGGATATTCTTGATGGGCTTGCCATTGGGTCTTTTGATAGTATCTTGGTCGAAATCCTTGGGCACAACCGAGGGCTCCAAGAAGTGGGCCGATCCCGATGCCGAGTTTTCATAGAGATGGTGAATTTTAGCTGCTTCACGGGCGTTTTCCTGGAGTTCTCTCCTTATGATGGGCAACCGGTTGACCTTTTCCGGCAACTGGGACCCTGGAAGTTCCGCCTGTAGCCGCTTGACCACTTCCTGGATCTGCTCATACACCATGGCATCGAACTGGTTGAGCTGGTATTTGGATATTTCGATATAGTTCTTCACCACATGGTATTCATAAAGTATTTCATCTAGGAAAACAACAAGTTCAAACGTGGCGGCTTCGTTCTCTTCTTCGGCCTGCTTGGCTAGCCCCACGTACTTGTCGATAATGGCTGCCTTCTGCGTTCCGTAATTGCCTATCTTACGATAAAAGCTCATGGCCAACGCTGGTGGTGATTATGGGGAAGTCTTATCGGGTGTTGGTGTTGAATTGGGCGGGTGCACGATTGGTACTTGGTGAGTCACCACCAGCTTATAGTAGTCAAAAAGGGTGTCCATATGAGGATGGGTGTGGATGGTGGGGCTAAACGATGGGGACATTCTTACGGCTGGTGTCTAGTTGTTGTTCTCATGGGATTTACTGGTGGTATATGGTAATTTTACTGGAGCTGTACTGAATAGTGGTGATGTTTTTGCACCCAGTAATCCACTAACGAGTGGGCTCCTACTGGGCATCAGAACGTGTATGGGAGGAGTATTGGGAGTTGAAACGGTGTCTGAGGGATACTTAGAGCTAGTGGCCAGCGGTAGTAGTGCTAACCAGTATAAAACCAGTCGTTGAATTAATTGAATATGTGTTTATCCACCACTACTTTGGTATAGAACTAGGCCAGATGATCTAGGAAGAAAGAGTTAGGTGCTTTTGTGAACCACAGGGGCTTCAATATCTCTACTTCAGAAGCATTTTTGTATGGGTGGTACCTTTAAATGGGTTAGTGGGACCGATGGGTAGATACTTGTGATGTTTTGCACCCAAGGGACAGCCGCGTCATACTATCACTGTGGCCAATACTGTGGCCAGTGCCTGGTAATTTATGGTAGTATTCTAAGCTGGTTCAGGTCCAGCAAAAGTAGTACTCACTTGTTTAGAAGCACTCTTCGGCGGGTTGCACAGATTTATCTGGAAATTATGAAAGAGTTGAGTAAAGATATTTTGCACCCAACAAGTCGCTACTATAGTGACTACAAAGATAGTTAGAAGCTTGGATGCCCAGGTTCGAGACTATTCCAGTATTAGCTTGAGAATTCGTTGAACCAACTACCAAAAAACATACTAATATTATCTAGATTTATTGACGACAGAGCCGGTACATTTGCACCTAGTAGCAGCCGCAGTATTAATGGGCAAAGAGCACTAGATGACAGGACTAAGACAAGGGAGTAGAGAATGTGTTTATCGGTGCTGTGTATTTGCAGTCTCTAATGGGTATTTTTAGTGGTACCTAAATAATTGACTAGTTGAGATTCAATTAGAGATTTTCAACACGTTGGAAGCAGTTTCAGTGTCGAACAAGCCACCAAACTCGACGGCTCGGGTCTATTTCCAATATGGAGCAATTTTCAACTCGGTAAGCTTTATTCAATCCATGTAATTCCTTGTTGAATTTAGTGACTACTAGTTTGAAACTCTAACTATTTATCTGATTGGTCTATAATATATACAAGTTTTTGCTGATTCCATACCCCTTGGGTCTACTCTGAGGCTGTAGTTTAGCGTGGCATCGTCACCAGGCTTCTTATTGGCTCTGTTCTGATACCACAGTATCACATTTAACGCAGAGAACATCCTCTTCTGAAGCAGTATACTTCCAGCACCGTGGACACTTGGCCCCATCTGAGCGGCCCACCTGGACCTCAATGTCATGGCCATCCACATTTACAGTCGACTTGCCATCAAGCACCAAAGCACTATCGATCGGGGTATTGAGGCTCACCTTAGACACCAAGAAATAGTCGTCTAAATACTTCAAGTGTGGTCCAAGAAGCTGGGTAATCTTTTCTCCAGCACTAATATTAATTTGGATCTCCAACTTGTTTTTGTATTGTCCCTGTTCCCGTAAATGCTCCAACTCCTTGTAGACATGGTCTCTGATGGTCCAGATCGATTCGAACTCCTGCTCTATTTCCGGGTTCAAGTACTGGCTGGGTAACTTGTAGAACCGGTCCCAGGTACCCATCATGAATGGCGATGTTTCAGGGATTCCCAAAATCTTGGAGTATTCCTGCCACACCTCCTGGGTCACCAAAGGCTGTACGGGGGCCAACAACCCGATGTAAGTCTTTAACAATTGGCTCAACACCGTCTGGATCCCTCTTCTGCGGAGCGAGTGTTTGGCATCGGTATACAAGGCATCCTTGGAAATATCAAAGTACCAAGCACTCAAGTCGTTGTTCATATGAAAATTGATATCTCCCACCACTCGAGAGAAGTTGTGGTCTTTGTAGAACCCAATACAAGCTGCTTCCAACCTATAGAGCTTCGAAAGGGTATACTTGTCCAAGGGACTCAATTCTTGGTAGGGTACTGGATCCACAAAGTCCTGGAGGTTCCCTAACATATATTTGAAGGTAACCCTGATTTTCTTACTGTTTTCAAACACTCGGGTTAACACTTCACTGGTGACATTGACGTCGGAATTGTAGTTGGATGATGCCACCCACAAACGGAGCCCGTCTGTCCCCAAGCTGGGCAAAAACGGTTTTCCTCCTCCTTCCATTGCATGCCTTGGAGAAATGATGTTACCCTTGGATTTCGACATCTTATTGTTCTTGCTATCAAGAGTAAACCCATGGGTAATGATCTTTTTGAAAGGAGCAACCGGCTTGAAGTTGCTGCCATTATTACCAGAAGCAATGATTTTATTAAGCAACGAAGACTGGAACCATCCTCGGTGCTGGTCACTGCCCTCCAAGTAGATATCAGCCACTGGTTGATTAGCCAGGAGCAACTGGTTCAAGTCAGAGGATAAAATGCTCCACGACGTTCCTGAGTCAAACCACACGTCCATGGTGTCCTTGCCCTTGACATACTGGGAGCCCAAATGCTTCATACTTTCAGGTAACCATCTCGAAATGTCCAGCTCTTCTACAAACCATTCATCGGTGCCATGCTTATCAATGGCATCAATAATATGGTCTATGGTGGCCAAATCCTCCAACGGTTGGCCGGTTTCCTTATGGTACACTATGGGTAAAGGAAGGCCCCACGATCTTTGCCGGGAGATACACCATTCGTTTCTATTTTGAATAAACGAAGGAAGACGGTTTTTGCCCGATTCAGGGTAAAACTTGACCTGCTTCAAAGCTTCCAAGGCCGTGGCCTTAATCTTCTCCACATTTACAAACCATTGGGGGGTAGCCCGCTGGATCACCGGGGTTTTGGACCTCCAGTCGTAAGGGTACGAGTGTCTGAAGTTCTTATTTACATGGTAGATCATGTTGCTGGAGGTTAAAAGCTCAATCACCTTCCATACCGTGGCACCAGTAGTGACCTTGAGCGAATGCAATTCCTCGAATCCCGGGGGAATCATCCCAGGAATGTACTTACCTTGACCATCGACGGCTGACAAGATGTCGATGCCGTGCTTTTTGGCCACTAGATAATCCTCTCCTCCGTGGGCTGGGGCAGTATGGACAAGCCCAGTACCAGCATTATCCACCACATGATCCCCGTGGAGAACCGGATGGTGAACATGATCGTTGGACGCGATATTGGTATAAGAGGCACCTACGAGGTCGGAACCACTCAATTGGATGCCGGTGGATTCCCAGTCCAGGTTCAATTGCTTGACCTGGTCCTCTAGATTCTGGGCCACCACCACGAACTCCTGCAACTGGCGGTTTTGCACAAGAGTATAGGTGAAAGCTTCGTTGACAGAAATGGCCTTGTTCACGGGAATGGTCCAGGGGGTAGACGTCCAGATCAATAGGTACAAGTTGTCACCATTCACATCCACACCCTGGGCCCTGAGCTTGGTGTGAAGGGGCCCTTCAACCACCGGGAACTTGACGTGGATCGACACCGACTTGTGGTCGTTGTTGTACTCCAACTCTGCTTCTGCCAACGCCGTCTGGGTCTCACAGCCCCACCACACCGGCTTCAATTGACGGGTAAGAAGACCGTTTTCCAACAATTTGCGGAAGATCTTCAACTGGTTGATCTCGTATTGATGGGACATGGTGATGTAGGGGTCATTGAAGTCGGCCATTATGGCAAACTCCTTGAACTGGTTTCTCTGCTGCTCGATCATGGTATTAGCCAAGTTTCGACAGGCACTTCTGATCTCCACCGCCGTGAGGGCTTTGGGGTTGTTTATGCCCTTCTTGATCTCATTTTCCATATTGGTGGCCTTCATCTCTATAGGAAGTCCGTGGCAGTCCCATCCCGGTACATACTTGATGTTGGAGTCGTTGTAGATCAACTCAAACCGGTTGATAATATCCTTCAAGATCTTGTTCAACGAATGCCCAAGGTGCAAGTCTCCGTTGGCGTATGGTGGACCATCATGGAGCACGAAATCCGCGGCTTCCTCCCGCACGGCACCTGCTTGCCATTGGTAGAGCTCCTGACTAGTGGTTTCAATGAGTTTGGCTCGTTCTTCTCCTTTGGGGACTTTGGGACCAAACCGGGTTTGGGGGAGCTGTAACGTGTGGGAATACAGGATTTTTTTGTTCTTGGAAGCTCGGGTGGAAACCAGGAACGTCCTGATCTGGGTCCTCGAGCAAATCGCTAACCTCATGGTGTATGGGATCAAGAGACTTGTAATGGGGTATTATAGTATGGTTGATTTTTCATTTTGGTAGAGGAACGCTACTCAGGTGAGTCACCATATATAGTCATAATGTCACTACAAGACTCCGAAAAAACCAACAGAGCCTGTGGGATGGCCCTAAAGATGAACTAGATGACGTCATTCGGTTTACTCAAAATTTTCGGGGCATTTATAATTGGGAAAATGTTCTTGTCGGTGTGATGGAAAAAAGTCCAGTGGAAATAGTATGAAAATAGTAGAAATAGTAGGAATAGCAGTCGATGGTTTGTACAGTGGGTTCGACAACAATCAGGTCTTTATGAATATGAAAGCCCTGAAAAAATAGTGAAAACGAATTGATCATTAAAGTTCAACAAGAGTGGTTAAAAATATGGTAAATACGAAACAGTAATTAAATCTACCATGAATGGTAAATACCAGAAGAATAGCAAAATAGTTGTTTAATAGATAAATAATACAGAAATTTAGCGACTAAGGTTAAAATCCACAAGAATACTAAAAAATCGGTAATGATGGTAAATAAAGGCGTAGTTAAATAGCAAGAATTTTGGTATCATTATAAAAGTCCAGGAAAATTACAATACCCCAACATGTCATTATTGAAATATCAATAAATTATACTGAAAAGTTTCTGTCATTTTAAATTTCAGTATAATGCTCTGGTCTCATCATAAACGTCCAATAAATTAACATCAAGGGCAATTGCAAGTAATACGAAACATTACAGAGAATAGGAATATAAGTTTCATTTGAATATACTATCTAGTGATCCATTTCGTGTCCCCATCATCTTCAAAATTAGTAAACCATTGGCTGGTTTGATATGATTCTTCTGAAAGAAGAAAAATTACTGAAGTGGGATTTGATTGTGTCTTGGGTTCGACGACTAACTCTTTTTCAGTCTCTCGATCTAGACATTACAAAGGCATTCTATTTTGAAACAATAAATGAGAAATTTCAAGCTCAAATTAAAACTACTTGAATCAATATCAAACTATATGGCCCGTAGTAAGTTTTAGTCTTTGAAAATGCCACTGACATTGACCTTGACGTGGAGCTAAAAAAAAAATTAATTTGCTACTTTGCAAAAAAGAACTCTAGAAATTATACCTGCTATGTTCAGGTCAACATGTTGTATTCTGTACGTAATTTAGTGGTTATTTTGAAGATTCTATCCATTAATTTGTTTATTGGTTTATTTATGTTGAAATTGGCTAATCTCAGGTTATCAAGTATTGGGAACATCAGATCATGATGTAGTCTTGTGCCGAAGAGTTCTACAAAATAGGTTACTGACTGGAATTGGTACAGCTAATCCATCTAATGAAGAAGTATTAAATAGGGAGGTTTTGTACACCAGTTTAATTGACACCATTGTACCTGAATTGTAATATTTTTTTGTAGTTTTCTTTATACCTTTCAATCTGACATTCTAACTATTATAAAAAATTCAATATATTACAAACGTAAACTAGCTCCATTAAGAAAGAATTACTGATAGTAGTCTACAAGAAGTCGTTGTTGATACATAAGCCAGGGGCTAATAAATATATTTTAATGAATAAATAAAGGATAAATAGGCATGACACTCCAGGTTTACATGTAACCACAAAGACTTACAAACTTACTTGGATCCTCCAAATTGTAGGTAGGTTTAAGCCTTAATGTTCTTGACCAATTCGATGTACTTTTCGGTAGAGAAAGACTTAGGTCTTTCAATAGCCATACCTAAACCACGGTCCAAGATCAATTGTGGCAAGACACCGAAAGCTCTGGAAACACCGAACAACACAGTGTAGAAAGATTCTTCGGTCAAACCGTAGTATTGCAAAAGGACACCGGAGTGGGAGTCCACATTTGGCCATGGGTTCTTGGTCTTACCGTGCTTGGTCAAAACACCTGGAGCAACTTCGTAAATGTTGGAAACCAACTTAAATAAGTCATAATCTGGCATGTGCTTAAGAGCGAATTCTCTTTGAGCAGTGTATCTTGGATCGGTCTTTCTCAAGACAGCGTGACCGTAACCTGGAACAACTCTACCGGCGTTAAGAGTGTCCCACAAGTACTTTTCAATGGCTTCCTTGGAGATGTCACCGTGTAATTCTTCTCTCAACTTGAACAACCATTCCAAGACTTCTTGGTTAGCACGACCGTGCAATGGACCGGCCAAACCGTTCAAACCAGCAGCCAAAGACAAGAATGGAGAGGAAAGAGCGGAACCGACCAAGTGGGTGGTGTGGGCGGAAACGTTACCACCTTCGTGGTCAGAGTGGATGGTCAAGTACAATCTCATCAATTCTAAGAATTCCTTGTTTTCACCGAAACCCAAAAGGTGGGCCAAGTTAGCACCGTAATCTAAAGATGGGCTAATTTCGGCAGGTAACTTACCGTCATGGAAGACGTTTCTGTAAATTCTGGCAGCAATGTTTGGTAACTTGGCCAACAATTCAATGGAATCTTCGTAGGTGTATTTCCAGTATTCGGACTTGTTGACACCCTTGGCGTAGGCCTTAGCGAATTGGGATTCGGATTCCAAAGCAGTGACAGCAATGGAGAATTGGGCCATTGGGTGCAAGTGAGAAGGAGATCTGTCGATCAATTCTTCAACGTGCTTTGGCAAGGCTGATCTGGCGGCCAATTCTTCAGAAAGGGCCTTGGTTTGGCCGACGGTTGGGACTTCACCGGTCAACAACAACCAGAACAAAGCTTCTGGCAAAGGTTCAGCACCATCTGGAGCATGAGGCAATTCCTTTTGGATGTCAGGGATGGTTCTACCTCTGAAACGAATACCTTCGATAGGGTCCAAGACGGAACCTTCCCAAACCAAACCCTTGATACCTCTCATACCACCGTAGGCTTGTTCCAACAAGACTTCACCGATAACCTAAAAAGATGTTAGTATAAATTGAAATCAACAACAACAACAACAACAACAACAACAACAACGAGATGGGGGGACACGGCTGATGATAAGTGCCCCTCCCCCACACACCCACACACGCACCACCACCACCACGACCACCACAAACGCACACAAAGGATCCTGCACGCAGGAACCGAGGTCCAGGGCCATTTTGAAAAAGGTGACGGATTTCACCCGAATCAACGGCGGCTCGGAATGATCAATTCAACACAACAGCGGCGGCGGCAAGGGTATTGATAGGTACTTACGGTTTTACCATGTTCTTTCTTTAATTGCTTGACTTCTTCGGCCTTAGCAGGCAAGATTTCGGCCAAACGGGCTTTTAAGGTCTAAAAAAGAAAAACGTTAGTAACAAGATTTTGGCCAACAAGGAACAGTATGATAAATGGCTACTTACTGGTTCAGAACTGCCGGTAGCAAAGGTTCTGGTGCTAAGAAGGGCTCTCTTAGCAAAGACAGATGAGCGTTGAATGGATCTCAAAGACATTTTGATTTATTACAAGAAGAATCAAAAAAATCAGCAGGGAATTCCCTTCTAATATATATAGGTGAATCCCTACCACTTTGCATCACTTTCACCCCCAGGTAGTATCTCGGGGGCCGTCCCGTGCCCAGGGTGTAGGCCAATCAAAACGCGCACAGTGCCGGAATCAAACGGACATGTTTCTTTTTGGCTTATTGGGGAGGGTCGTGTGCGCGCCCCACACCTTCTTCCCAGCAACACCCATGGGTGTGGGCCAGTGTTAGGAAGGCATTGGGTGTGACCTCGGCCAGGCGATCGATGCCAATTGAACATGGTTGGCTTTTTCTACACTCTACGCAAAAATGGTGGGTCCACAATTGGCCGTGGGGTGTGTACCTGCAAAACCCCACACCGATCGGTGATGGGCCCACCAAACCACTCCGATTAGCATAGTAATCATAGGCTCTGGTGGTGGTAGTAGTAGTAGTAGTACTAGTGAGGTTTTATCCGGGTCCGGGGATCTACTGATGTCATAAGAAAAACCACACTCAGGTTTCACCCGCAATAATCAGTTCCTCCAATCAAAGTTGAATTGCTGGAAGTGCTAGTGAAAATTTTAGCTATTGTTACTCGCCCAATTCCCCAGATTTCGGAGTAGATTTATTTTTTGCAGACGGTCATGTGAAGGTGAGAAATGCCATAACTTTTTTTTTTTGTTTTTTAACCCCGAGTTGTGGGGGTGGCCGGAAATCAACACTGATGGTGGGGCGGTCAATTGAAGGATCTAGGTGGCTTCCTGGCTACCGGGCCGGGACTCCCTTCAAAAAGTGCTCCGTTCTCTCCCGGCTTGTAATGGTGGCTACAGTGTTGGTGGCAGTCTTGTGGTTTTTCCCCTGAACTCTGGCAGCTGCCCCGAACAAAAAAAAAAAGAGCCGTGGGATGTTCCATGGGGCCTCTCTGCCGGGTAACGCGCGGAACAATAGAACCGTACCCGGTTTTTTTTCGCACTTTGAATTCGGAGTTTGGCCTTCTACCGAGCACATCTCTGTTAACCCACGATCCTTTACCCGTGCTATTACGTAAAGGTTCCAGAGTTCCCAACCGGAAAGCCTCCTATTAACCATACTAAGGAGCTCGTGTCCATGGCCTAATTGGGCTGCCGTGGATTTCGGTAACCACAAAAATTCTTGGTACATACCACCCACCCAGCCTGAAAAATAGTGGGGCCATCATCTACTCAATGTCGGATCAACACTTAGAAGGTTCCGATGGTCATGGCTGTCCTACAGTACCATACAGATCCACTATGGGTGTTGCCGTTGGCGTTGGCACGGGAACCAAACTGCAATGGTCATAGCGATGTTGCAGTCCAAACCACAGTCGTTGTCTGAGGTTCCACCCCCACCAATCTCCAGCCACAATGCCCTCCACCAAGTCCCCCCGCCCCACCACCACCTCATCCTCCTCCAATGGTCTGAGACAACCACTGGTGGGCCCTACTCCTGCCTGTGAGTGCTGGGGCTAAACATGCCACTAAATGCCTCGTAAATCCTGACAGTAATCGCCCCACAGATTCTCTCTATTCACGTGCAATCGATGTCTCCATGGCGAATCTGTAGAGCTCAATACAGTACACGAATTGTCATGATAGATTCTTGTTCAGCCTGGCTGTAGCCAAATATAGCCAAACACTATGGTCTGTTTGGTCCCAACATAGCTTGAAATAGTCTAATTTTTTGGCCCCAAAAGATTATTTTCGTGGGGGGCCTAAAAGATTTTCCTACGCCTGAAAAGTCTTTTAATATGCTTGAAAATTGTTATTTATTTGGTCTGATCATTTCTACTTGATTTTCAATTTTGCATGAACATTTTATTTATCTTACCAAACCTCTATTAATTTGGGCTTCTATTTAATTAATTTACCCTTAACACTCTCTTTAGTTACTTACAAATAGCTTTAATATTCTTTTCAATTAAGCTGAGGGCCCGCTGCAATCAGGAACACCTCAAGTTTCGTCGTAACTATGGCAACTCTACACTTTTGTGGCCTCGGGGTTATAATCCCATTCCGATCCATCGGACTCGGAGCCTCTTTGTATGGCTGCTGGGATGCAACGTTGCTTCGACACCCGGTGTTCTTACGTAAGCTCAGGCTGTTCTCTGTTGTCTTCACTTACAACGGCTTCTGGCACCGGGCATTAGTACCTGCCGTTGTTCCAGAACGTAACATCTATGTCGCCTCAGCTGCAAACGAGTGGAGCACCGAATTTTGTGTGCTTTATACCGTGGTATAACTTGATCTCATCATTTTTCAGTTAGCGAGGCCTCATCTCATCGCCATCGCCAACCCATACCCAGCACAATGATAGAACGGATCCTTGGGGGCATCTACATCTCGTCCATCGAGCCTCTCAACGACCAAGTCGACCTCAAGACCCTGCACAACATCACCCACATTCTTTCTGTTGTTCCAGGCCCCATTCCATCTCCATACTCCTCCGAATATACCCATAAACAGATCGAAATCACCGACGAAGAATCAACCGACATCGTCAGCCACTTTGCCGAATGCAACCAGTTCATAGACTCGGGATTGGCCAAGAAACAGGCCGTTTTGGTCCATTGTGCCCAAGGAGTATCACGATCGGCCACCATCATCATAGCCTATTTGATGTATAAATTCAAGCTAGACTTGAAGAAATCGGTGTATGCCGTCAAAAGAAAGCATCCCGGAGCAGAACCCAACCCGGGATTCATGCTACAGCTCCAACTTTACTATTCGTGGGGGTGCAAAGTCGACCCTGCCAATCCACAGTATAAACGTCTTGTGACTGATTTAATCATGAAAAAAGACCCTTCAGGAAACTCGATAAGAGAACTTCTCACTGCATCGGCCCATGAGCCGGTAGCTTCACTGCCTGAGGCCTCAAATTCCACTGAAGTCGGCGACTTGAGGTGCAAAAAGTGCCGTAATGTCCTCGCTACAACCATCCAAATAGATGCCCATACTCCACCAGAACAAACCTCAAGACAAGCCCAGTTTATCAAGACAGCCCCAAACTCACGAAGAATCATCTCGGCGGTTTCCGCCAGCTCGTCATGCTCCCATTACTTTTTCCAGGAGCCATTAGAATGGATGAAACCGGAGTTGTCCAATGAAGCCATTGAAGGCAAGTTCTTGTGTCCCAAATGTGAGGCCAAGGTGGGAGGCTATTCGTGGAAGGGGTCGAGGTGCTCATGTGGCAAGTGGATGGTCCCGGCTATCCACATACAGTCGGCCAAGGTCGATAATATAGCTCAACGCAGAGTCATCACCTAATATTCTACTGTACGGTGGACACTTTCACTGTATTAGCTAATAACATATTTAATTATCAAGCAACACATAATACCATGATATGAAGGCTACTTGATAACCTGGGACAGAAGTAATAGGTCATGCTTCTTAATAGTACCGATGTAATCAAAATAGTTGGATTCTATAGTCAATGGCTGGACTGATATTGATATCGTTCTGCTTAGTTCGAGTACATAACTGATAAGAAACCTCTGCGCAAAATTTAGACCACCCTGTACTAGGTAAACTCGTTGGAGGCTGGTATTTTGGCCCAGTATCGTAATAAACCATCGCAGGTATAACTGAGAAGGATAAATCCAAAACATTTGCTATTACTTTGTTTCCATTTCAATTGGTACCGAAATCTTAATCTAGGCCAAGAAATTTATCCATGGAGCTATAATAGAAATAATTTAATATACCGACCAATGGGGAAAATATAGACGGATGTTGCACATACAAAGTCCTCAAGAATAACAACATTCCAACAAGTAACATCGAAATCAAAGCATGTTTTATCACCAAGCCAGATTCCACTAGTACATTTCATTGCAGTGGTAAATCGGATTCTAATTCCCTAGTTGTAGCGTACTGGAATTGCAGTAAATCAATAAAGTTCTTGTCAATTCAAAAGAAAATTATTTGCAAATCACAATCACTCGTGAATTGGAGATAATAAAAGTAGCACAATCAGTCAAAACGAAAGAAATAAATATGGTGATGGCCGATGATGGAGTTAAAGATGCAGGGTTCGAAAATGACAGAATACTCCAATAATCCCCTGACAATAATTCAACCTTCGAAATTGTCATTTATAAAGAAGCCCGTGGGATATTGCGGTAATTGGAATATTCAATTAGAGAAAATTGGGTCCCTACTGAACGATCAAAGCTTTCCAGTCTTTCTGAATATTAATATGACCACACACAACTAGAGTCTCGACGGTTCTGGGGAAGCAGTAGATCAGATGCAATATTATTTGACCAAAGATATTCATTTTCCAGATATCAAGAAATCGAAATTCAACAGCTTTACTAATCTTCAAGCACCATGTCAAGGTCGGATTCATCTTCGTCGCCACAGTTCCGAGTGCCGTTGCCTGCAACAGCAGTATCGGAGATGGTGGTGGCGGTGGTGGCCAAGCTTCTGGCAGAATCCATGGTGCTCATCAACGAGCCCGAAGCGCCCGAGCTGATCAACATCTGGACGTTATCTGCAGACAAAGAGTGGTCGTCTTGGTACTCGACCTCGTCGGCCATGAACCCCTCAGCCACCAAGTCTGCTCTTGTGGGCGCAGGGGTCTGGTGGGACTGGTATTCACGATGAAAGTACCTGGCATGGTTGGGTATGGAGACGTTGGGCGCCGCCAGCTCGGGTTGGAGGCCAAAATCACTATCGCGGTCGTCGAACTCGTGTTCGTCAAACTGGTGGTCGTCGGCATCATCGTCTAGATCAACGATATGGGCGTCCAAATCCACGTCTTGTTGTGTGGGGTCCGACTCCGATGGCCGCATCGACACATTGCTGCCATTGACCCCGGCACCGTGGCTCTCGCTATGGGTGTTTTCGGCGGTGTTGATGTACAGATGGTCCTCGAATGGCTGGTCGCTGGTGTTGAACCGGCGGGCGTTGTCCATGTCGATTTCTTCCATGGTTCTATGGATGCCAATGGGCCGGAACGTCGAGTACCCCGTGTTCTGGATATGCTCCAACTGGTGCATTTTCGACTGGGTCAACGGCGTGGCACTCACGTCCAACGCCGACACCGCCACCTGCTCGATCCCAGGCAATGCCGCCGTGTTCTGGATCGTGTGTTCTAGCTGTGATAGACTGGCGCCGGGCAAGTCAGCCGAATACGCCAGGAGAGGCGGCGCAAACAACAGCCGCAAGTACTTGCGGTGCTCCTCCATTGCCCTTTCGTTGGACTTGGCGTTGCTGCCTCCGGCGCCCTGGCCCTGGCCCTGGCCGTGATGATGACCGTGATGTTCTGTTCTTGAACCAGCAGGGCCATTGCGGAACTCTTCAAACGCCCGGATGGAATCTTTGGCGCTGTTGTGGGTCCACAACTTGTAGAGGTCGTTGGTGAACAAGTTGGGCGAAAACATCGCTGCTTGTGGTGGGTGAAGGTGGTGATGAAGATGGTGATGATGTAGATAAGATTTAACGCGGACTGATTTGGTGATTTACAAAACGGCTGAGACTTGGATTGCGGGTAACAGCATTGAGCTCCAGTGGAATGGTTAATGTCGAGTCAGTAGTGTCAAATTTAGTAGTAAAATGGAGAGCATATCAAAGAATATCATAGAAATCGTAGAATATTCTGCAAAAATGTAATACGTCATAGACATTATAGACATCATCTCAATCAATATGGTATTTGTTACCAAATAGTATCAATAGAGTATTGCCAATATCATTAGTACAAATATGTGCTATATGTATGATATTAGTCTGCGCGACCAGCGATAAGGGTAATGCTTGTTCTAATTTAACCATCTTAAAGATAGTATATATTTTCAAACAACATACTAGATATATCAATATAATATAAATGAACTGAATCAAGTGAGCTAAAAATTCCACTTTTGCTTTATTCTATTATATTGCCATTTCTAGCACTATTAACACGGCCGCTTTTCACAATTCCAGCTCCCGAATTCTATTGGTGTTAGTGTTATTTTGATCTGTTGTGCTATTCGAATTGTGATGTTTTAATTGTACCACATTCTATCAATTTAACCATCTTTTTTTCAAGTTCTACTACTCTAGTAGTTCTAGCGATTATAATTATAACAATACTTTTGGTATTAATTATATTAGGTCTTTAATCAAGAAGTCTATTCATACTGTTATTTTTTTTTTTTTTTTTTTTGAATTTCACTACGTTCTTCAACGTTTACTTACTCTCCTAGATCAACTAATGCTGGGGATTCTGGTAATAAAAAAAACACTCTTAAACACTTTAATTCTTGTGATTCTACCTCTTCTATTTCGTGAATTCTGCTTATAATGCTACTGGCTCTACTGGCTCTACTGGCTCTTTTGCTTTTAGTTGTTCTACTATTATTGTGATTTTTAATTTGAATGCTCTAGTAATTCTAGATTATTTCAATTGTGTCAATTGCTCATAATAATAAATCTTTGACTCATGGAGCAAGAGAGTCCAAAGAGTAGAGTACTATAACACAGTTTCTCTATATGTAAAATCAGATGTTAAACTCAAGTAATTCTATCAATCCTGTTGGTTTGAGTAATTCCAGCTCTAATTTTGTTAGTTCCATTACTTTTTTAAATAAATTAATACTGTTAATACTAACTTTATTACTACCAATCAATTCAATAACTTTAAATAAGTAGTTCTAAAAGTTTTTAAAATTCACTAAATTTACTATATTTCTAAATTTATTCTTTTAATTCCTCATACTCTTTTACTGGCTGCTATTTGTCCAAAGATATACAGATCTCGATATCTATGATAAAACATAGTCACTTCAAATCAACTTCGACATCTGTGCAATGTATGGAACTTGAATTTATCATCAATTGATTTTCTCTCTGTAGCTATGCTTCCCAAATCTTTTTATGCCTTTCAATGCTTAGATCTGCATCATACAATACTCTAAGTGTGAAAGAATGATCTTCATAAACCTACTAGCTCTAGTAATCAGTCTCGATCACAGTTTTATGGCCTCAATATTAAAACAATAACGTATTCATTGAACCAATCACTTTCTAGTTTCTGTAGGTTTTGTAAATTTTTTTTGTATATCAATGGTAGTGAAGAAACATCATACATTACTTTAATTCTAGAATTTTGCAGTAATTGTATTTTTTGAAAATATACACTGGACGTCATTAAATTGGTATCTTATATCTACATTATGCTATGCTATAGCATTCACACTAACTATTTGCTATTTTGTCATGGTCCATTTGTTTGACCAAGAGAGCTTTCCAATAACCCTTACTATTGGTGCAAAAATTACACTAATTGGTTCAAAGGTATTGTAAATCATCCTTGTCGTGATTTTAAATAAAACTTAAGTCTCAAAAGAGTGAATGTACTAGCATAAAAATAATAGTAAATAAGTATTACAGTTCTTGATTTAGCTAAATGATTATTTGAAAGCTGAATTATTTCATTCTCTTTCAAAAGCTAGTTCTCTCTATCTACATTTACTAAGATATCCCATCAGTTCCTGGTAAATCGCAGTAGACTGAAGATTGCAATATCAGACACATGACAGTGACTGATCATTCAATGCTCTGAATTATGGACAAATCATACACTGTACTAATCATCTTATTTTGGTACCTCTATTAAGCCACTTTTGTGGTTAGATGATATGGAAATGGCAGCGTTATAAATCACTGAATGGTTGATACTTTAACACAGTTTTGGTTCGACCACCTCAAATGGTTTGTCCAACCGGTGTCTACTCCTCGTCATCAGTAAGAATAAACTCATCCAAAATATCCTGGTCATTCGTAGCCTTGTAATTATTCAGTAATTTTCCAGTATATTGTTGACTTTTAATGGGCCATATGAATCCTTGGTCCTGTTTAACTCCACCAATGGTAACAATACATCCGTAACATACATCAATTGGGTTATGTTGGTCAATATTCTGGTCCTTTCCCACTGTGGCCTCATATTGTCTCACGTAATCCCTTTCTTCGTCGGTGATCACCGGAGCAGCCTCGTTAACGGTGATCATTCTTAACCATTTTCTGGGGTCTTGGTAAATTTCAACTCCACAAACTTGACAATGAGCAGCTACTGAGTCGAACTTAGGAGCTCCTAATTTTTCTCCCGTTTTAACTACCGTGGATGCTGTAGATGCATACCCAGTAGCATCCAAATTAGTAAAGTAATTGGTGGTCAAATCCCGGATGGTAAGGTTTCTGGTAATTTTAGATTTCTTGATGGTGGATGCAACTTGGTATTTGTTCAAGCCACAAAGATCGGTGTAAGCCAACACTTCGGCATAGAGAACGTCCCGTAATGGATAAAGGAGTTTATATTCATTTTGTCTGAACGTTACGGTGTGATCGGAAATGGCATTGTAAATGGTGGAGCCCCGGCCCTTGCAAGTCAAGGCGATGATTTCGTTGGCAATTCTCGTCATGCTATGGCCATAGATAATGGTTTGACATGATTCGATATGGGCAGTCCGAAGAATAAGTTCATCATAAACTATGGTGAGTAAATCTTCAGATGAGGATTTGTTGGGCAACATAGCCAAAAGGTCCTCCAAACGGTATTGTTTGTCTATCAATTTGGTAGCGAATGCCTCGAACTCCTTGTTGATGACAATCTTTTCCATCATGGCTTCGTCCAATATATATGAGCTCAACGGCAAGACCTTGTAGTTGATCTTGATGGTAGCGTATTCCTTCAATAATTCAGGTAATACCTCGGCAATCTCCTTGTCCAAGGAATACAATTCATGTTCATCGATATTCAAAATCACCAATTCAAACCCCATTTTGCCCTTATGGCCCGCCAGTTGCTCCTTCAAGAGCGATGCCATCACGTCAAGCAACACCAACGACGAAGGACCACCTGAGAACGCCAAAAGGATCTTTTGGGTCCCGAGTTTCTCCACCATGGCTCCATATTTCACCTTGTACTTATCATCTTGCATCTGCTTTCTCTGTTTGCCCCGGACAAATCGTATAAAACAGCTTTTGCAACACGGTTCTCTCCGGGACACAAGAAGCGCCTTTTCCTGCTTGCACCGCTGGCACACGGCCGTGCTATCTTGGTCCAAGTACTTGATAGGTTGGTTGTCCATGATGTATAGATCAAAGTCATCATCGAGATGGGATGCTAATCTGTAAAGGGCCCTGGTCCCCCAACCTGCAAATCTCAACCTGCAAATTCTCCGGGGTATGTCCCGATCGTAATCTGCAAATATGCCACTACCAATATACCTATCACTATGACAAAAGACAACCTCGAAGAAACAGGGCCCAAGGCTACCAAGGCGCCCCGGGTGGAGCTCGGGACCGACGAGGTGATCAAGGATGTGAACCGAGTCAACTTTACCGAAGGAGGAGTCGAAAAATTCAAATTCTACCCGGACAATCCCAATAATCATAGACACAAATATAAATGGTCAATGAAAGAACCCTCCAAGTTCTATGATCCCTGTGAAGAAAGCAGACAAGCGTCGATGAATTGTCTCTTGAGAAACCCCAAGGATCGTTCGATTTGTCAGGACTTTTTTGATGCTTACAAGGAGTGTAAAAAGGACTTTTTTGCAAAGAAGAAACAGGACAAGAGAGAAGGGAAAAAGGGCTGGGGGTTCTGGACCTAACTCCAACAACACATCCTTTACTTGTGGCTAGTACCTCCACACCCATGTATATAGATCAAAATAGACCAAGCACACTTATGCTCCCCTGATTATCTACACTGTATTGTGAACTATGGCGATTTCCTCCCACCTTTCTAGAACGCTCTTAAACATTAGCATTTAATAATTTACTATATCCGAGTTACCTTTTCCTATAATGTATCCACCCAGTGGACCCTTCCATCCAATTTCCGATGTATGTAGACTGAAATGTAACCTTCGGTATGGAGCTCTTGTCTACCCGGAACTCCACACATCATCATCATCATCATCATCATCATACCAAATGTTCATGAAACATCAAATGTGCCTCCTTGAATGTCCCTGGCATATCCTACCATATCTATATTTTGCTTCTCCACGTATGGGTCTGCCACTCGAGGACTTTCCTGGTCAAACCTATACCTGTCCTCTCTTCTGAACCTATCCACCCCAATATCTTCGTTATCTAACCAGTCGCTGAACGAATTAGGATTGAATACTCCCACATTAGAGCCATACCTAGAAACTCCACTATCAACTACCCCAATCACTCGTCTGGAGCTTTGGTTCTTATAGTTGATATATGGCAAAGTATTATGGATTTGTAATTGGCCGGTTTTCCGGTTCATCGAGCACACCAAAATCGCCAGAACATCCTGGTTTTCTCCGTTATCTAATTCAAACAATTGGCTGATCTCCATAAGGTACCGAAACTCCTTACTCTCATTGCTAACTGACGAAGCTTTGAAGGTGGCAACGATGGTGTTGAAAAGGTTGTCCAAAAATTGGATCAAATCAATTCTCATGGTGAATAAAATATAGTTGAGCTGAACATTGATCAAACTGCCATACCCGTCAGAATTCAAATTGTTCAACAACTCTTTACTCAACCGTTTTTCCCAATTATGATGGTAGTTTCTATCGGAGCTATGCTTGGGATCAACCTTACTAGCGGTGGCTGAGCTGCAATCGTGGGCAGTGTAAGAATCAGTTAAAAGATGAACGGTACTCTTGAATTCCTTGGCCAAGTCGATGGTTTGTTGCAGTGAGTCGGGTGGACACTCGGGCGATATCCCACCCAACTGCTTCGAAAGTTCGTTCGCATATAATTCAAGGTATAAGTCCTTGTATTCACGGAACGGCTGGATTCTCATCCATTCAGTCAATTGCAAATTGGCAAGGTTATACTTGAATGTACGCGAAAGGTGCTTTGTAAACACGTAAGAATCACTATTCTTCTTGCTGGTGGACAAGAACCTCAAGTCATTTTTCTTAAAATCAATCATACGGCCTTTGATGGGGATGCTAAAGGATTTTGCCGTTTTTCTATTGGAAAGACTGGAAATAAGGTCGTATTCGGCACGTTCCAATAAAAACAACCGTCTTGCCAAAGCCGAGCTCCCGGGAATCTTATCATGGGGTCTACTGATTTCACCACAGAAGAACTTTGCATATTTGAAGAGCTTTTGCCAAAAATCGATGGTGGAAGTTTGTTGGATGCGGAAAACACCATCGATTTGTTTATTTTGAAAATCCACGTTGGAGAAAATTAAATCGCTGTCTGATTTTTCAACCTTGGAAATATGGACGGCAAATGAAGCACCTGTTTTGAAGTAGGAGCTGTATTGAACATCAAGAATGTTATATTTTTCCTCTGGACTCAAGCCATAAATTACGTTGCGCAAGGTATGTGGAGTTGAGCGGTCACGAGTCTTTTCGATAGGCTGAGTTAGGGTATGATTCGTGGTGGGATTAGATGCAATTTGGGCAGGTGAAGTGGGAGCGGTTTTTCTTTTCTTTCTGAGGCCGTCTGGGCCCTTGAGTTTGCGCTTATCTCTTCTGGTGTTGAACTTTTTCATCTGATGGCACCACAGAGCCCTGCTCTGTCTTAGACGCAACAAGGAGTCCATTTTAGATTCGAGGTGGAACGTGTGTTCCAAGCCGGTCATTTTGAAGCCGTAACCCAAATCCAAATCCTCGGTGCCAGCAAAGAACAAGCCGTGGTTGGTGCGGTGGCGGCGAATGATGGTCAGCATCTGGTGGATATCCTGGACCAAGTTTGCAGAGTCGGAGCGGATTCTTTCCATGACGGATTCAAATGCATTTTTGGAGTCTTGATTGTGGAGATCGAAATCGTGCTTATAAAACACCCGTTTGTTGGAGGAGCGGTTTCTGGCACGGATGGCGTTCTGTCTCTGTAGGGGCACGGCGGAGCGGTTATTTCTTGTGGTGGGATCATTGAAAGACACTGGTCTGGTGATGAGTCGATTGGCGCCCGATGTGTTCTGGCGGGCGGACGAAAGAAGAAGCCGTTCTGAGGCGTTGATCTCGGATGGAAGACCTCCTGGGAGTGTGGGGGGCCGGGACTCGGGGTCGCTGTCGCTGGATTCGCCGGCCATGTCGATGGAATCAATGAATTGGATGGCGCGCTGGGCCTCTTGTTCGGTATACCCATCGTCATTGATGTCATTGATGTCATTGATGTCGTTGATGTCACTGGGCCCGTCGGAAAGTCGCAGGTCGGTGTCGTCAGAAAGATCGATATCTTCGGTGGCCTGGGCCCGGTTTGGCGGGACAGTTTCCAAGTTGGTTGACGGGGTGGGTAGTACTGATTCACTTAATCTACGATGCCGTAAACGGGGGTGAGAATAGGGCCGGTTGCGGAAGTAGTAGTCTGAGATGATGTTGAGGGAGTTGAGCCGTGATCCGAGCGACACTGAAGCCATGTGGCGAAGCGCCAGGATGGGTGGCAAGAGGATATCATGAGAAACGGTGTCGTTGGTGTGGTTGGTGGGCTGCGACGAGCGGCTATGGGGGCCAGGCAGCGGGTCGGTCGCCGTGGGTTCCGGTGCTGGCTCGCTCTGGTTGTCGGTGGCCATGGGGGACGACGGAGGCAGCATGGCTATGGGCGACTGCTGTGACTGCTGTGACTGCTGTGACAGGAGGGGGGGTTGACTGGACCTAAGTAGTTCTGGGTTGTTACGGGGTATCGCTAAAAAGTAGTGATTGTCGTAGTGATAAAGTCGCAGTGATAAAGTCGGTTGCGACACCTGGGTGGCTGCGAGAACGGCAGGTGGTGGGACGAAGACCCAATCAAAAGGTGTGAGTCGATGATCAGACACCTTGTCATACTACTACTTAGGATCCCTGGGAGATGTCGTCTGCCCAGTTGAACGCCTCGTTGTTGAGGCTCAAGCTCTTAGACGGCCTTAGATCCGGCGAG